>VXBJ01002472.1:541875-622281 GCA_013400055.1 Nycticryphes semicollaris | reverse complement strand
TTTTTTTTTTTTTTGTAGTTACAAATAAGTAGTATGATCACATATTCGGCTCATATTTTGCTGGGCTAGAGCAGATTGCTTCTTCCTTTGACCTTCTCATCTTCATTTTTTTTGTAGGCAAAAGAGCAAGGGATGTTTGCTGACAATTTGTATTATTAATGGATGAGTAGGAGAAGAAAAATAAAATCTCATAACAGAAATGGCAAGGTGGAAAATTATATAGCTGGGAGAAGTGCATGCAACTATAAATAAAATAAATCCATACAAATATACTAAAATTAAGAGAAAAGGAAAGGAAAAAGAATGTGATGATTGCTCAAAAAAACAATTACTTCATATTTTGTTAAGTAGTGGGCAGTGTCCCACTGGCACATTGTAGATCATAGAAACACAAGAAATAATTCATTAAGAAGTAAATAATAACTAACATTTTAAATTATATCTCTAAGCATACTAAGAAAGTGGCTGGCTGTAAAACTAAAGACACCTGTGCTTCCTACCTTGGGGGAGGAAAGGATTTATCCCAGTTTACTCCAGATCTGCCCCATTCTAAACTTGCTTCCAACATGCCTTCATTTCAGACCTTCCTGAGAACTGTAACTGAAGTGAAAGCAAAGACTGACACCTCGTAAAGACCAAAGCTTTCAACAAGGCTTTGTAAAGTCTTCTTTTTCCTGGGTTAGACCTGTATTTAGAAGACTCCAGGCTGCCTATCCAGATCTTTTACAATCAGCCTGCTTGTGACAAAACCACTTGTAAATGATATGCGGACATTAACCCTGAAAGCATGATGCACCAGTATGGATAATTGTTGGGAAAAGCCTTTGACAAAAAAAAAACAGCACCAAAAACCTTAACCCAAAACTCTTATAAGGCTGTTACTGCTGATGCCCTTGAGGTGACTTGTACAGCCAGACTTGAGGACAGGAAAGAATATAAAGCAGAAAAAGAATCAATAACACATTTCTCATCAGCAAAAGCACCATATGATCAATTTGTAGCCATAGCTGTTCTTCACAGCTTGGTTTGTCACACATGGACAGAGAAATTAAAACCTGAAGAAAAAGCTGTCAGCAATTAAAAGACAGATAAAATACAATTACTTACTGCATATTAAATGCTTAACATTTCTTTTTCCCGTTACCATCCTTGTGTCATCTGTGCTTCAGCAGCAGCGTGTTTTCCTTGCTCCATCCCATACAAAGCAGAGCTAAGAACTTCCACTACGGCCTCCATCACTGTGTGAAACCAAAAGGCATGCACCTGGGATCTGAGCTTTTCACATGATATCAAAAAGATTCACATGAATCACATGATGAAGGCAACCTTAAGTGCCTGATAGCAGTTTCTCCCACAAGTAAAACTCCAGCAAAATGTCATGTGCATTTGAAGCTGCCATAAACATCTTCAAATACAATCTGCAGAATTACATGAGCCGGTAAATTCAAGCGGTTTACTTAAAAATATTATAATATAATGCCAATTATGACAAATTATCAGCAATCACTGAAGATACATCTGGAGCTCTTTTAATTCCTGAAAGTCAAAATCCCCCCTAAAAACTATACAAAAGGAACTTCTAAGACTACATCAGCTTCTGGAAATTTCACAAAATGTCTTTAAGTTTATCAATGTAAAAGCCTTACAACATTTCTAATCCAAGATTCACAGTACAAAGGTATGAGCAATAATAATGAAAAAATATACAAATACAGCTCTGGTGGAACAAGTCTAGGTGGTGATCCACAAATCTGGATGAAATGAATGTATCTACTTACAGAACAGCCATTTCTTCGTGTTGCAACTCACAGTCCTCCTTCCTTGATCAGGGTATTGGAGTGTGCTGAGGCTTCCTCTCCTCCTGTGCGCTCAGGGATACCTCCAAGGAAAAGCCAAGCAAGTGAGAACATGTCAAGGCAAGTACCAATTCTGATACAAAGGCATGGTATATCCTGTCTCATAAATGTACAGGACCCAACTGCAAGCTGCAACTTAAGTTAGACCCACTCTACTATTTAAATAGAACCAGTCTAGGTGTTAGCAAATGATGATGAAGGAAGAAAATTGGTAGCAAGATTCACTTGAAAGACTTCTGTCTTTCTCCCTAAATCCCATGGATGTGCCCCAAAGGGACAGAGATTATAATACTCAGATCAGTATCACTTTCCTCATTCAGTTTCCTGTAAATGGGGAAGATTTTTAATCATTTTATAGGAAGAAAAAGAGCATCATGAATTAGCACAGAAGGTTTCTGCAATATATTCCATTTGGTAACATTCATCACTTCAAGGCTGTTTTCTAGAAAAGCTCTTTTCAAAATATTCAGAATACGTATTGAGACTCATTTGTGACGGATGATGTTATTGAACTGATAGAGAGTAATTTTCTCAGCGAGTCATTAGTTGTCCTGTCTCAGTTAAGGGAAGGGGAGCATTATATCCCCAAAATATCTTGACAACAGTGCAGTAAAAATATTTTTACTAGAATGAAGTGATCCTGGAAGATTTTGAGTGCTATGAAATAGAAAAGGCTTGAAATTGAAATTAATAAAGTTCAGATGGAGAAGAGGAATGGAGACAAGGACTTCTTCCAAGTCCTCCTTTACTCGGCATGGTTATAATAAGGTTGGATAGAACTGCAATGCTTATGTGATAGATCTGTGTTCATCTGTGCAAGTAGGAAGAAAAAGAAGCAAAAGAAGCCTTTGCTCCTATCAGATTACTCAGTCAAGCCATATGGAAATTATAAAAAGAGAAATGGGTTCTTTCCACGATCAACAGATACATAGGACAAAATGCTAGAAGCTGTACTTTTTCCACACGTATTTGTACTATTTGAGAAACTGTTCACAGTATGGATTTGACACTGTGAAAACACTGGGGCTATGAGGAGCCTAATCATTCCCAGGAATGACTGAAGGTGATGGGAACTTCTCAATCATAGCACCCCTTTACAAGGACCTACTTTTGTCATAGGCTCTCACCCAAGGATCTAGCCCTATCACTCACAATTCTATGTCAGGATAGTCAAGTAGCCCCGTATCATAAGGGCTCTCTGTCCTTGAGTAAACACTCTGTATGACACGCATGTGGCACACTCCATAACTATGAATTCAGTTCAAGCATTCTCAACTCCATGAGGCAGAATTATTGGAAAAAGATAATATATAACTTACAATGTAGCTAGAAAGACTCTTGATATCTTTTCTACAATGACAGCATGTTTTAATTTCATTGACCAATTTTTACCTGCTGTTATATCATGTATCCTAAAATCGATTTGGTTTAATTCATTAAATTAAATTAAATTAGCCAAGCTTTGCTCAGCCAAACTGGCTAATCTCCTGAACACTACTCCTGAGTGACTGAGTAGAAAATCTTTACAAGCTAGTCACTGGCTCCAGACCCACACTATATGGTAGCCATAGGGAAAACAAGCAGGAGAAAGAGAGGAGAGAGGGTATGTACACAGAGACATAGTTGCTAATTTCTTTTTTTCTCCTGCTGTTAAGGGAGCATTTCAACCTCATGCCAAGTGTCTGTGTTATCTGTACCTTTCCTGTGGTGCGAACCAATAAATTATGTGTGTGACTCAACTCTAGTAATTTCCAGTTATTCACATGTATCTGATTCCTGATACATAACAAGAATCTACAGGCTTTCCCTCTCAGTCAAAAATATTTTGAGATTGTTCAGAATGAAAAAGAAAAAAACCTAATATCAAAATTAGAATGACCACTTGAACATTTTGCAAGAGGTGAAGCATGTCCTCAGGTACAAAACTACTTGCTACTAGAGATCCAGGAAAAAAAAATCTGAATTAGTAGGAATGTTCCTTCTCTTATTTGTTTGCCTGCAGAAACTCAGTTTTCCCCAGATTGGACCCATTGCTTCATTAGAATAGTTAGCATCTCATATCCTTCCTACCTGAACTAAGACATCCATGTTTAATGACCCCTTCCTTCTCTTATTCGTGTTCTGCAAGGAAATGACTACGCTTTAGAAAATCTCTGCAAATACTGAGAAAAAGAACTGAGCTTGTAAGGTTTCCGACTTCAAACTTATTCATATTGGAAGAAGGTTTGTAAACAGGCTGGTTCTGCAGCAGTTATAAGTGTGTAGGATTTTGTTGTGAGAGCTCTGGGGCATGCATTGGTTGCTTAAGTGTCTAGACATGTTACTGCGAGAAACTATGAGGAATGCAAACTAGGTCATATTGTAATATAAGTTTCCTAACACCTGGAGGAAACAGTTCTTTCAGAGAAAAAAAAAAAAAAAACCAACCACTTTTCCCCCCAAGATTATTAAGAAAACTGGGAAGGATTAAGAACTGATACCCTCCAGATCCATTCAGTATGAAGTTACAGGATATTATATATCCTAGATCATTGTCTAATCACTGATACATGATATAATTCCTGTTTTGTATCAGATGAGAAATATGACAAAAGAATTACTTTGAGTTCATTGATAGCAAAATGTTCAGCTCTACTGAAGAAAATCAAAGAAAAGCATATGGATTGTGTATGGTCACTTAAACACTTTCAGCGCAGATTTAATCAAATCTATTCAGTGGAAAGCCAGTGGCAAGGAGATGTAAGAATATACTTGACATGCAGGAGAAATACAGAAATTTATTCTGTGTTTCTGAAACGTATAGAGAGAATCAAGTGCTAACAGGTCCCTGTGGAGCAGCAAAGGTAGTCCCTCATGTTGTAGCCCTGTTGACCATCAAGTACGGTATTGCCATTGTCAGCGAGAGGCTGCAGGCTTTGTATGAAATTTGGAAGGCCTCAGAACAGGAGCTTGTTTGGCTTGTCATCACCAGTCTCAGATTGTTCTGAGAACGTGTTTTGCCTTGGTAGCAAGTGTCTCCTGTCATGATGTGGAGTCCAAGCATGGAATAATAGCAGAAAAAAACCACAAAATTATGAGTGCATATTTTAGTTTATTTAATAGTAAATCCTTTTTAAAGACCATTTGTCACTATCATCTGACTTACCTTTGACTGAGGTATGATATTGTCCCTACCTTAGCCTATGCTGGTCAGAACTAGCAAGTACATGAAGACTACCACTTATCATTAAAACTACTTGTGAGAAAATGTTCACTAAAAAAAAACCCTGACAACAATGAATTAACAACAGCTTTAGAAATATAAAAACTTTTTGTTAATACTTCAGATTGTGCAGCAACAAGAGCTAAGAACTTGGGTTTGACAGAGTCCTCATTTTGTTACAAATGTAAAGTTTGCTGTCAAAATTTCCACCATGCAGTAGAAATAGGCAATGGAATATTGTACACTCAACATAATGAAACCAGGAAGGAAGAAAATCTATACAAGGTAATTGATGTAATTCGGAGTACTTGATCAGTAACAAAGGTATAACAGGAAATTGAGACATTAAGAAAGGAATTAAATTATTCACAATGAGAAAAACAACTTGTGTTTTCTGTATTAAAAGCCATTAGCCTTAAAAAAACACTGAACGGTGAAAAGTTATGCAGGATATTCACATGAAGAGATCAGTCTTGTGATGTATAAAAATAAATGCAACACAACTCCGGATTTTTTAATCAAGGTTTCTCTCTCTCTTCTCTTTTGTGTGTGTCATGTCCTTTCAAAAATAATTTCTGAAGAAACATTTCATGAAAGACATCAAACATATAAGCAATCAGACCTGCCAGGAAAGGAAATAAAGATGAGACAGGGAGAAGTTTGAATCTCATTAGAATTCTTGCCTAGGAGGTTATTGTTAACTTACTTTTCCTCTCCTTTCTGAAGCCATTATTTGTGTCAGAAGAAAGAGAAGGAATGAGCGAGAGAAACAGAATGAAGGTCTTCTTAACCTTTACGTGGCACCTAACCTATATAAGTAGTTTGACCTGTGGGAGATACTGATGCTACTTATGCTATAATTATCTTTATCTGGAGGTAAAAGTGCAAAATTAACAAGACAAGAAAACTATGCAAAATGAGACATATTGTTACTATTTCTAAAACCGCTAAGCTTTATGTGAAGCATATAAATAGAGCTGCTTCAACAAAGGCTTTTATATGCTTTGATCTCTCCCACAGACTCTGGTTTTGCCTTTCACTATGTGATAACTGAAATAATATAAATCAGTGAAAGAGTAAGTTATGGAAAATGTGAGCAATGCAGTTATTGTTAAAGATTGCAAATCTTCCACCCTACACAAACTTATAGATTCTTATTTTTCATCGAAGTGTTCTATTACACTCATCTTTTGCTTCCATCAGTAGCTGTGCTCTTGGCAAATCACTGCTACAGCAGGCAAGGCAGTGGGAGAAAAGATTCTAGATAAAAAGACATGGTACGAACCTTATTTATACAAGTAGACCTACATTTGTTTGTGTCATGGTTTAGGCCGAATTGGTCAATGACAAATGACTGATGCTCTCCCCCACCTCTTGCTCCAAGGAGAGAAGGAGAGATAAAGAGATTTGCAAGTTTATAAGGAATTAAACTGCTTTAATGAAATATTAATGAAAAAAAAATAAAAAGGGAATAATGAAATAGATATAAAAAAGACCAACAACTTATCAAGCTCCCAGGATCACATCACCAGCAGGCACTGGGGAAGTCCCAGACTGGACTCAGTGACAGATGGGAACTGGATTCCAGCCCTGGAATCAGGAACATATGGATCAGGATCAATGGCAGATGAACAGACAGGGTCCTCCTTGTATGTTGGCCAGTGAATCAAGAGTAAGGCTGACCTTTTGATGCCTCAGCTTTTATACTGAGCACGAGGCAGATGGGATGGAATACCCTGTTGATCAGTTTGGGTCACCTGTTCTGTCCACTTCTCCCCACAGGTGGGACCTGGCTGCAGTTTTCTGTTTCTGATCCTACAACAGGGCTAATAGCAAAATTAGCTGACCTTGGTTGTTATAGCAATACGTATATGCAAGACCCTATCTGCATATTATTTCTTGGCATCAACTATAAACACAGGTCCTATCCCTCTGAGAATTAAGTTCCCTACACAATATGCTGTTCATTTCAGAAATTTAGGAGAGGCTTAGCTAAGTAAAATTATTGAACAGAAAGTTGGTTCTGTTCTGCCTCAGACCAGGACAGGTGTGGTGAGGGGAATTTGTTCTCTCAGGAAGACAACCTCCCTCCATTCTTGGACCCCTTCTCGCCATCTTAGTGAAAGAAAACTCAAGGGATAATACAACATAAACCATGTAAGAATGACTTGTCCTTTACTCATGAGTTGCAAACAGAGGGGTGGCTCTGTACTAAAGTATCTACGTGTTCCTGCTCTGGCAGGGGGATTGGACTAGATGATCTTTCAAGGTCCCTTCCAATCCCTGATATTCTGTGATTCTGTGACTCTGCAATTCAGAAAATATCCAAAGATGCAGATTCTAGCAACAGATCTGCCAATTTTCATAGCATCTTGGAAGGATGATATAGAAAGAAGTAATGTGTGTCTAACATTTACATTTGCTACTGTCAGTTTTTGATGGCTAATAAGCATGGTTTAAATGACATTATCAATTAGAGTGTTATTTTCACCAGCAGCAACCTTCATTATATTCTTCTTCTATGGAAAAGAACAATTTGAGGATAATAACCATTTGAAACTGAAGGAAATACTGACAGTTTTCTATTCTAAGGTTTTAGAGCCTACAGCCTGCAGACACTTTGTTTTCTCTGTGTGACGTTCATGACTACACATTTTTCCCATCTAAGTTTTCTTTCTGAAACAGAAGAAACACATTTCTTTCTGAAGAAACACATTTTTCTGCTATCAGACACCAGATGCTCTTTATCTGAAGTAGCTAAAAAGAATACTCGCTGCCTTGCAAAGTGTAAGAGAAAGGTTAGGATGTCAGCAGCTGTGTCATGGGATTAGTCCGGTCAATAATGTCTTCACTCTGGATAGTTCCTCACTTTTAGAAGGAAAATAAGTGACCTCTTGGTCTGTGTGGAACATAATCAAATCTGGAAAAAGCAGAACACATCTGCTGTGCTCCTGATATTCTACAAAGCTGAAGACAGTACTCAAAAAGAAATAAGGAGAAAAAGAATTGCTGAACTTTCAGTGCTGTCATGATGGATTTCAATCTGTTATCGTTTCCCATTGCTTACTACACATAAGCTAATGTTTGCAAGAAGACAGAAGCTTTTAGCCTCTGGTTGAACATCACGACCAGAAAATATACTTGGAGTCTTGATGAAGGTTACTGTAGACAGATTAGTAGCAGTGTTATGTAGGCAGAGGCTGTGGTATTTGTTCTATGAGTGAATCTACACCATGGTGAATACAGTGTAAATAGACATACCGGCACTAAATGAGTCAGCTCATATGTTGGTAACACTGCAATTATGGTATCATGAATATTAATAAAACTCAACTGTGTATTTACTCAGCTTCTCAGGAGGTTATTGGAGCTACTTATAAAATCTGCCAGAATCCAGTAGATCTAGAATAAATATAGCTACACTGTGACCATCTGTCTCTTGGCTACTGTGTTTTGTCACTTGTTTTGGAATCCAAATCCATCACTGATAAACACCAAATGCTAAATTGTAGTTTCCCTGTCATTTGTCAATGGGTAATACCCACAAAGCTCCAGATGACCACCTGGAAGATTGCTGAGCTCTCCAGAATCAGGGTCAGTAAATTTCTAGGTGACTTAATGTGAGCATTTGCATGAACTTTTTGAAAGACAGGAGCAGTTCATGGGTCATGTACACTGGCGCTTGATTTCAAGTGCTTTCTCCTTTACTATACTTCCTCTTTGGCAACAGCTTAGTCAAAATAGAAAGGAAAAGATACAAGTTGCTGATTTGCAAGGCACATGCCATACAAAATCAATTTTCTGGATTAAAACTTCCAGTATATGCTCTTCTTTCCACTGATTGAAAATAAATATATCTACTTCTGGTTTCCACAGGGGCAAGTCCTGCCTAACCAAACAAATGGCTTTCTACAGTGGAATGACTATATCAGTGGGCAAGGGAAGAGATAAGGTTGTCATCTATCTGGACTTCTGTAAGGTCTTTGACACAGTCCCCTACAACTTCCTTCTCTCTAACTTGGAGAGAGATGGATTTGATGGACAAACTGTTCATTGGATGAGGAATTAGTTGGATGGTCCCATCCAGAGACTAGTGGTCAATGGCTCAATATCCAAATGGAGATCAGTGATGAGTGGTATTCTTAGGGGCCTGTACTGGGACCAGTACCACTCAATATCTTCATTAATGACATAGACAGTGGGATCGAGTGCACCCTCAGCAAGTTTGCATACAACACCAAGCTGAGTGGTGTGGTTGACAGGGACAGGATGAGATCCAGAGGGACCTGGACAGACTGGAGAAGTTGGCCTGTGTGAACTTCATGACATTCAACACAGCGAAGTGCAGGGTCCTGCACCTGGGTCAGGGCAATCCCCAGTATCAACACAGACTGGCGATGAAGGGATAGAGAGCAGCCCTGCCAAGAAGGACTTGGGGGTACTGGTGGATCAAAACCTGGAAATGATCTGGCTGGCCATGCACACTCACAGCTAAGAAAGCCAGCTGCATGCTGGGCTGCATCCCCAGCACTGTGGCCAGCAGGGCAAGGAAGGGGATTCTGTCCCTCTGCTCTAGTGAGACCCCACCTGGAGTCTTGTGTCCAGCTCTGGGGCCCTCATCATAGGAAAGACCTGTTGGAGTGGGACCAGAGGAGGGCACAAAAATGGTGAGAGAGCTGGAGCATTTCTGCTATGAGGACAGGCTGAGAGGGTTGGAAGTTGTTCAGCATGGAGAAGAGAAGGCTCCGGGGGCATCTTATATGCTTTCCAGTATTTCAAGTAGGCTTATGAAAGATGGGGGCAAATATTTTAGCAGGGCCTGTTGTGATAGGGTAGTGGCTTTAAACTAAAAGAGAGTAGATTTAGACTAGTAATAAGGAAGAAATGTTTTACAGTGAGGGTGGTGAGACACTGGCCCAGGTTGCCCAGAGAGGTGGTAGATGCCACATCCCTGGAAACATTAGAGGTCAGGTTGGACAGGGCTCTGAGCAACATGGTCCATTTGAAGATGTCCCTGCTCATTGGAGGGTGGGTGGACTAGATAACTTTTAAAAGGTCCTTTCTAACCAAAACTATTCTATGATTCTGTGAGTAATCAACTTGGAGATTTAGAATAGGCACCATCAAATCTTGCCATGGATTTTAAGAAGTTGTGTTGAGGATGAGGTGATGCAAAAGGAGAGGTTTATATTTGTTAATGCAATGGGGCCTCATTGGGAATTGCTGAATTTAGCTGTGTTATCAAGTTATTTTTCATTTCCCTCCTCTCTTACTTCATAAGTTATCCATGCAGATCTGTCTTTTCTCAGAAAAAATAGCAAAAAGCAGAGAAGAAAAAAACATAACACTGAGAGAATCCTATTGTGTTGAACATCTCAAAGATAGTGAAAGCAACATACATATTCAAGGTAATCCCATTCTCATAGCTCCACTGGTTTTTTTTTTTTGTTTGTTTTTTTTTTTAAGGAGTGTGAATCTAGTTAAAACAATTTAGTTCAAGTTTCTGAAGGTTTTGGTTATTTACCTGTTCCATTCATATACAAGATGGATCCAAGTCATGCTACATGTGAAATAAAGAAAAATGACTCATTTCCTAAAAAACTGGAGATGGTTCTAACAAAGCTAAAACTTGAAACTACCATAGCGCAATAAGCAGAAACAAAGCATAAGAGGATTTATTTTCTTCTAAGTATCAGTGAGGAATAAAATTCCACGCAGAACTTTAATTGCTGTTGGTGGGAGGAAAAAGGGAAACTGTGAAGGATTCCGGTGAAGGCATTGATGCCAAAACCCACTCAGATTTGAGAAGTACTTTTTCCTGTTTTTTGTTAATGGCCATAGCAATTAGCTACGTAATTCCAGTATATATTTCCTAATTGATGTGAAAGTCACACACACAGCGTCTTGCTGTTGCCTATGTACAGTTAAAAAGCAAAAGCAATTTGACCATATTAGGCTAATTTTGCTAGACAGATTCAGTTCATGCTTCAGCTGTCAGAACAACTGCTGCCTTCATACTGTTACTGATTTTGACATTCCTTTGAGCGACTGAAATATCACAGATGCAAGGTAGGATAGATAATGGTGGTGCTTTACTCTGAATGATTTTAAAATGTGAGGTTAGCTTAACAAAATGTTTATACTGAAGAATTTTCAGTTCTTCCCAAGCATAGAAATGTATGGACTGCTGTTGCAGGACACAGGAAACAGACACTAAAATAAAATTATGTATGAATATAAGCTAGTGCATGCCTAAATTAATTTTGTGCATTTAATCATTTATAACATTAGTAAGTATAGCTTATTAATGGTCAAGCTTGCACAGTCTTAGGTCCCACTTACTAAAGGTTCACAGGTTCAGTGTCTTGGACCAGTGATAGAGAGGAGTGAGGAGACACCACAAATCAATCTGATAATTTACATTAACTGTACGCCTTTGAACAAACAATTCACCTGCATTTTTACCATCCTGTCATTAAGGCAAACAAAATCGTCTTCTGCTTTTGACACAAACATGATGAATTATCTGACCTAGATCTCACCTCCCCAGAAAAAAGTAAACTACAGAACACAAAAAGATAGTTGGTATGCTGCTGGAGAACAGAGCAGCTTTACTGACAGTGAGAGGGGCCTGAGCAAAGAATTTATGTTTCCTAAGTTCCCTACTAGTCCACAAATACGAATAGGTCTGCTGTGGAAGCAGTATTGCAAAGAAAATTTGCTTTGTAGGAGTCACAGTTACTCTGCAGCAGAATTTGTAAGCTATATAATAAATGAGACAAGTCATATGACAGCTACTTTTCAAACCCTTTTCCCAGCATATTCAGCCTGCACTTATAACCACAGTGAAGTTCTTTCCTTTTTTTTTTTTTATTAATGGCTCAGTGTCCCCTTTAAAATACAGCTCTGACCTTCAAAGGTTTTGGTTGTCACTGCTGTTCAGCCATTCTTAACCTTAATTAGACTGTAGCTGCTCCAGTGACACTGCTGTGATCTGCCTGGAAAGCTGCTACCGTTTTGGATGCAATTTCCTCATATGAAGAATGGACATGTACATGTATTGGGGCTATGTGAATTTAGATATTTATATATTTATATAAATATGCTCCACATTAGCATGCCTCTTTATGTGTAAGTCGAGTGACTACCTATGCTGCATTTACAAAACAAAATAGTTATTTGTTGAGTTTGCTCTGCAAAAAGTAAAGGTGTTGCCCAAAGTGGGATTAGAAAAATTTCCTGTAGTTCATTGGTCTGTTGATGTAATACATGGAGGCATCTGTAAGTGCTCTTTTGGGCTTAACTGCTGTGAGTTTTCTCTGCAAAAAGAGGATTGGATTTTGGTGTGGAAGTTCAATCTGCATCTTCTGCCAGTGAACCAAATTGTAAAACTTATCTATTGTTATTCTGAGTATTGTCAGATTTGAGTTTCAACTAGTATCAGTGCAGACTGTCCAAATCAGAGAACTAGTGTTATCTTCACTGTACCTACTTGTCTCCAGTGTCTTCCTTGCCTTTAGGCGAGTGGGTTTTTTTGCGCTCTATCTTTACATGACTATGTAATAAAGTGGAAAGCCTTCTAGTTGATGTAGCCCTACTTTTGACATATGCCTATCAGCAAGGGCAGGCATAACTTCATATACTACATAAAAAAAAAAAGACCTTTCTTGCCATGTTTTTATCTTTCCTACAAGAATTTCAAGGACTAAGTGTTAGCTCCAAGACTAGCATCCAAAAAAATAATGCCCACCCCAAGTATTCTGTAGTAAATATAAGATGATAATATAAGTCTTTGTTAAGTAATCACTTTTCAGGTAAAAATCTGATTCTGTATTCTTTTCTAAAGATGCTAAACATGGGAAAGTATTTCATTAATGTTATAATTTAAGTGCAAGTAAACTCTGGAAAATTCAGCTAAAATAATAAATATCAATTAAAAATATTGACCCATATGAAGAAAACACTCAAATGTGTCCTATTTCACTATCCTGAAGAAGGAAGGAAAAGCAATTAAAGAAATAAATCAGTTTTCCCCAATAAATGCCATATTTAGAAAATGGTCAAGCACACCATAATTAAGAATACTTATGTTCACTATTTCCTCCAGCCTTCTGATCACAGGATTTCTCCCATTTTTGATTACTTGCAGGTATGGAGATTAAATGATCTCTGTCAGTTTTCTGCCTTAGATTAGGTACTTGGAAGTTTTCAACTGAAATTCTTGAGTGAAGTCTGAAAAAAGAATTAGGAAATCTTTTTTTTATACTGAAAAAGAAAGCAGAAATTTACCAACAGCTTTCCTGATACATTTCATGATATTGTAGTTAATACGTACTCATCTTTCTGCAAGTGAAGCTTGTCCACATTCAGTAGCCAGGATGGACTGCGATTAGGTGAAGAATTGTTTAAAAAAAGCCTGTATGTTATTTAGAAATTGAAAGGTAAAAAGTTGTGATGAAACTCTGAGTGACTGAGGTTGTTAAAGACTTTTTTGGTCTATCACAGTAACAAGTAGTACAAGCTTCTCAAAAACAAGCTGTAGTTTAGGAAATTGATGACCATCCTGCAGAAATACCTTTGCTATCTTTGTGACAACAGGCAAAAAATGGAAATTACCATTTTCAGAGAAAGCTGAAGTATGATTGTCTAAGAAAAGCCCTGAATTGGAGTTTAGAGTTGAATTCTCAGTCTTTAATATAAAAAAAACCCAAAATCATCAATCATAAGAGGAAAAAAATGTGAGAGAAGGAGAGAAGTTAGTGGTTCATTCAGTCAGGTTGCTGTCAATGACAACTGTTCTCCAAAAAGGTGGGGTAAGAAGAGTTACCCTTCAGACCCAGATCGTAAAAGGAAAATTACCTCTGTGGTCGTCACTGCATGCATGCAGGTCCTAGGTCTCTGCTTGAGACAAGTACCAGCTCCTATGGGTTATAACTGCAGTATTCCCTTAGATCCTGGTCCTTTAGCTGGCCACAGAATCCATAGCATCTTTCCTGGTCATCTTTCCATAGAAACCTGGTCATTGAATGGGAGACAGGAAGGAAGGAGTGTGACTTGTACAGAGTCGAGAAGAAATCAGAACTCCCCATCTCCTTCAGCAGTATGTAGACATTCCCAAGATTAGGAATAACTTGAGACCCAAATTTTGAAAAATAATAAGTATACACCACTTCAAATGAGATTAAGACAGACTCCTTTGTCCATATGTAGTGCTTTAGGAAGTAAAACACCCTGAAAAAATAATTTTCTTCATTTACTGTTAATTGTTAATTATTACAATCTGTAAGGAACCAAGTTACTATTATGACAATATCAAAAGACCTGTGAGCAAATTTGTGATCTGGCATTCAGCTCACATTTTGGGTAGTATGCAGACAGCAAACCCTAGGGTGATAGTAGGGATGAAAAGGAGAAAAGATACAGCGAGAAAGAGGGGGGGGGAAAAAGAAAAAAAAAAAAAAAGAGAATAATTTATTCCAGGCAGTAAATGAGACAGGAATCCTTGGGAAGTAGCACATATTTACACTGTTATAAAGTACAAGTTGCAGACAAGCAGAGGTAATAAGATAAAATAACTTAATTCTAGTGCTTTCTAACTTTCGAGAGCTCAGTCTTGAACCATAATATTTTTTACTGCATATTATTAGGCTTTTGGATTGCAAAATATAGTAGGTTGTCTGGATCATATACTCAGAGATATATGTAGAGCTACTTGAAATGAAAACCTGAATC
The DNA here is from genome assembly GCA_013400055.1 of Nycticryphes semicollaris. Taxonomy (NCBI): domain Eukaryota; kingdom Metazoa; phylum Chordata; class Aves; order Charadriiformes; family Rostratulidae; genus Nycticryphes; species Nycticryphes semicollaris. The sequence goes on along the minus strand of VXBJ01002472.1, from coordinate 607,491 downwards.
ATATTAATCTATGATGTTCTGAGTTTAAATGATTTTTTTTTTGTTTTAAAAGTATATAGTAGTGTAATTCATATTTTTACAGGACCGTGGATTACTCTTTCAATGAAATATATGTGAGATATGAACATCAGCTAATTAAAAATTAAAGTAAATAAAACCCACCCATTTTCATGGAGTACCTGCAATGTTTGGGCAACGCTGATTCCTAATTCAAAAGCCAAATGGATTACAAAAAACCTCACCCAAAGCCAAGCACCCTATCTTTGAAAACTATCTGAGTCTTCATCATGGAATTTTATATAGCTTGAGGGATAAATTAATTTATAGTTGTGGACTTGGTTTATTTGACTTACATTGATAATCTAGGACGTTTATTGGCTTTAGCTCTATAGAGGTAGAAGGGATTCATTTAGATTATTGCTTTTGATCAAAGCAAAAAATCTCTTAAACTACATTTTTTATCATATACAGATATTATTCAAAAGTTTTGCAGAGCATGGTTTTTTGAAAAATATGTCATACTAATTTTATTTTTATTAAGCATACCATTGCTTTAAAAACCAAATTGCAATATTTTCAGCAGAATCACAAATTCATAAATGAGAGATTTTAGAAACTGAGAATTTAATGAGAACTCTCATTTCATAAAGTACAGGAATAATTCCAGTGCCTTAACAATAATTCTATTTTCTTTAAATGTATGTTAATATCCAATCTGGACTACTGTAAAAGTATGCGAATATCTGCATCTGGGCTACTATAAGTTTATAAAGACCGGCTGTTCACTCTCTAATGCCATCAATCACCACAGTAACTTTTACTGATTTCTGAAACCCTTCAGCAAAAAAAAAAAAACAGTGGGAAAAAAAAAATTGAATACATTCCAAATTTCTGATCTCACACTCAAGCATCTTAGTGCAAGTGAAGAGCTTTGAAACACAAGATCTGTTCAAGTGTTTACATACATCGAATAAGCCTCGTACCAGGTTTGGAGTGATGAAAAATTGTCTTCTCCCCAGGTCAGCTGCAGAGGGACCATTTAAATTGTTTTTTCCAAGCCTTTGTAGCACAGACTGTATCTGACATGATCTGGACACAAAAAGGGCCTTAAACATTGAATATGTTCTTGTCCCTACTTCCAGGCCTCTTGTCACATATCCTTCTTTTCAATGTAATTTCCTCCATCATATTTTTCATTAAATAATCTTAGCAAGTGGTGTGGCTGCATGTGTTTTATAGTGGATAAGGTGGGAGGAGGCATGTTGGCTGCCCATTCCAAAGAGAGGAGCCATCCTCACTGTGTCCTGACAATGGACTGGAAAAGCCAAGACGTTCCTTACAACTGTATATGCATCGGTTAAATAAATACATATACATATATATACACACATATATATACACATATATACCACTGCAAACAAATATGTGTAGACCTATAGACCAGTTACGAAATTAGAAACTGACTGTGTTTGAAAGACTGATAAATCAGACCAGTTTCAAACTTCAAAACATCTCAAGTGTATTTGATAATCCTTAACAGAACACATTGCCAAGTGCTTAGTTCTTAATCACTTTCAGTCTGAGCAGAACAATTAGTACTTAGCGCTTCTGTCCCGAACCACCTCTAAGTTAACTGGTTTCACAGAGTTGGTGTCGCACAGCTAGCACTAAGGACTACAGTCCTGCACAGTTTTTAGTCTATGAGGTCAAGGTAGCCCTTCATGAGAGATATTTGATGAGGGAAGCAGGAAACCTTGTGGTCTCTTTTCTGTTATCCCCTACTTTCCTCCCTCATCATTGATGTTTTGTACCCTTTTGTCCCCTCCCAAAAAGAAACGAGAGTCATTTCATCTGCTCTTTCCAGCTTATTTTTGGGGGGCCAGGACTTATCCTGACCCTTGTTTCATTTATTCATTTTAGGATTTTTTGGGTTCTAGCAGGCATCCTTTTTTCCTGCTCTTCAGGATTATTTTGGGTTTAACAGACATCTTTACTGCCTGTTCTACATGCTTAGTTCTTCTCTTGCAGATTTTACTACCAGCATGTGCCTTCCTTTCCTATTTGGGAAACTATACCAGAAGTCTTCTTTTTTTTTTTTCCCCTTTGCAGTTTGGTTAGTTTGGCTATTAATAGTTTGGCTATTATTAATATAAGACCAGCTGTGTTGCAAAAGGCTATTGTTGGCATTACTATGTTACAAAATGGTTATGTGCTATCATCAGTTATTCTATTTTATTTGTGCTTATGTTTAAATTCAATCCAAACAAATCTTAATTTTATTTTGATAAAAGTACACCTACTTTTGAGATTCAACAGGCCCCTACCCTGGCTACAGCACAAACGCAAATATTTTTATAGATATTTATCTACTAAAGATGTATCTACTAAAGATAGACATAAATATTTTTATAGATATATATCTACTAAAAATAGACAAAATAAAGCTATAATTCTGCAGCATGGTTCACAGGAAATCCCCAGTGAGACTTTTCCATGGAGTCATTGGTTAAAGGCTATCTAGAAGAACAAGGATTTTCTGCTTGGGAAGAGCCCACCTAATATTTCTTCCTTAAGACATATAGGATATCCAAACTGGGGTGAAAAAAAGTATGCTAGATTCTGTGCATTGTTTCATCCATCTTTCTAAAACTATTACATTTATTTCAAAGATATATATAGTAAATAGATAAGTATATTTCTCAGGTTCAAATGATAAATTAATGATATAATCAGTAATGGAGACTAGTTTTCTGCACTCATTAAGTGCTAACACCTTTTGAAAATAGTTTTCACAACAAAAACTCATGTTTTGTTTATAGATTATAGAATACCCTCTAAGGTGAAGATATACTGAGAGAAACAGAATTAAAAAACAAAAATTGCTGTCTTCCAATATATGGAAGAGAATCTGTGTCTGGAGAGTAGCTGAGAAATGTGCTCTTAAGTAAAATAAATTTAAACAGCCCCTACCCGTGTTATCTTCCATTTAATTGTCTTAATTTTAACAAGGTGGTTGTTCTTTTTCTTTAATCCTGGCTATTCTTTGTTTGCAAGATAGTTCTCTGCCATGAGTCATTTGAGAGCAAGCCTTTGAGGCAATGAACCTCTTACCTGTTTTTCTGTCAGTAGTTCAGGTCACCTTTGGCCAGGTCGTCTAAATGTCTAAATGAAGAAGGTGAAATGAACAAGAGAATGCATTTCATTTAAAAAGATATAATCTAAATAATATTTTTCCTCATAGGTGAATTATATTGCAGTACTAAAAATATTAATGCTTTCATGGTTGGAATAAGGGATTTAAATTCCTGTATGTGTCAATCAAATTCTATATAGACTAAATACCTTCTATGTAGCTCAGATGATAAAATATATCAATTTCAAGTCCTTTTAGGTCCTTCTTTGTTTAGTATTGCTTATTTTCTAAACAGCATAAATTCCTTCATTTTGGCATTTGATTTCCTTCAGTGTTCATATTTAATGAAATATATATTCAACGGATGGATACATTATGTTACTATTCCAAATAATTGTCAAAATATTTTAAATGCTTATAGACCTTCATGATGATGAGTCTATACTATGACATTTTTATCTCTTGTAATAATCTTAGAATTCAGTTTCAGAACAGTAGGTTCTGTTGCATTATGGGAAAAATATGCATTTGTTCATATGGAATAAACAGCACCTCCTATATGGCTATTAAAGTGAAAATTTGTGATTTATTCAAATGAGTATCGCTTTTATACCTCAAAGATATGCTACGAGTTTAAATCTTAAAAATATTTCTTTTTATACTTCTCCATAGATAGAATATAGTGTTGTTTCATTGCTATCTCTCTTCAAAAGCTGCAAAATGTTGGGATTCCTGAAGAAAAAGTCATCACCTGAGCACGAATAAATCCAGGGTTTCCTGGCAGCAAAATGGAATTTCCAAATATAACATGATAACTCTCTTTAGGACAAAGAAAAAGCAAAAGAGTTAGGATGAAAAGAAAGAAGAATGATTATTTCCAACTTGAAACAAGGCAGCAAAGACTGGCTCATGAAAAATAGCTCTCTGGGAATTCTTTAGTTGTACTGCAGAAACTCCTGCATCAGATATTCCTTTATTGCCATCCACCTACCCCATGAGATTTCGTAAAGATGGCCAACCTTTTCTAACATTGCCTAAAGATAATCATAATGAAAACAGCCTCCTAGGAAGACAGATTGTACTCCCAAAAGGCAATAACTTCAATTTGTGTAATAGAAATACTTATACTAGACATGTTGAAAGTAATTTGACAACTAGTAATAACGCAGTCATGAAAGCCTGGATTTGGATAGACAACTAAATTCAGAAACAACTTAAGTATCTCCAGGGGAATCTTTCCCAAAGGAGTTAATGTGCCTCTGGCTTGTTTCATTGTGAGTATCAATTTTCACTCCTCAAGATCCATATATGATTCTTCGCTTGTCTCAGCAACTGAGGAAATAGAATGGATATGAAGATGACAAGTTTTCTTAGGGTGTTATCTTTACAGCATAAAATTAACAAGTAATTTAGACTGGAATGAAAAACACACCTGGTGATTAAACAGTACCTATTCTTTCCAAGGTAAAAAGAACTGACTAAAATATCTTATTTCCATTTAAATCTTCATGTTGAAAGCACAAAAAAATTAATTCTTCCAAAAATTGTCAAGAAATGATGACGTTTCCCAGTTAACTCTCTTAAAAAATATCTATCAATTTGTTTTCCTCCACCTATTTATCTCTGGCTTGATATATTTTATTCCCAAAGGCTAGAATGCAAATACACTTTATACCAAAACTGATGGAGTTTCTGGTTCCTCACATTTGCTACTGGGTACAAGCAATGGACACAAAACAACAAGGGGGAATAAGTAAACTTCATTAGCAGCACTCTGTCTGGCTCTTCATCTGAAATAGCCATACAATAAGAGGATGTCAGGAAAAATAACAACCAAGTTACAAGTGAGGATGCTATCTAAACCAGATCAACATTATTATGAAATCATGAATAACAGAGCTTGCTTGTCTGATTCCCTAGCTAGTTATAAAAGGAAAGAAAAAGTTGCCAGAGGTACTACCAGTAGACAGCAGAAGTTGCATGTTGAGCTAGTAAAAGTCTACCCCAGGAGCTGTGGGACCTACAAGAGTTGAGGAGATAAGGTTGCATGCATGAGAGGTTATAAAATGTCTAGAGATTTCTGCTTATCTAAGTAGATGGGGATGTATAATTTAGCTCTTGATTAAGTTTAATTTAGCTCTTGACTAAGACAGCTTAAGATACATAGCGCAGAAGGTACTCTGAAGGTGTAATGACTGACTGAGAAGATGTAGGTTCTGTTTACACAGTCTACTCAGATGAGAACTGAGGGATATGGGATGTATTTCCTATCCACATCAACTAATGAATGGGTTAAATGAAGCAGCAAAGGACTGATCTCTGTAATCTCTTTTGCTGGATAGAGTATGGGTTTCCAGACTCCTGCCTGCTTCAAGAAGGAAGAGCTTGGCTCAGCTGAGGAGGTGCAAGGGGAAGTCACTATCCCCTATAAAGATCTGAGAAAATATTGGCAAACAACATGCGCATGTTAAACCCTTCTTAACACTTGCCCATGTGAATGGAATTCTAAAAGCAAAGTATATGAATGATCAGGGCCGGGGAACTGTATATTCCAGGTGTTCAAGAGTGCTACTTTAATAGATGCTTTTGCTGCAGTTCTAAAAGATAATTTGCTACATATCACTTCTTACGAGTAAGCACCAGTTTTCTGTCTTCTCAACAACCTGTACTTGTCCTTTTTTTGAGAAAGTGATTTTGATTGACATTGTAACTAATGAGTATACAGAGAAAATGTAAGACGCTTTAAAACCAAAATAAACCGACATTCACTCTGCGAGCTTCAGAAATATAATATTTCTGTCATAAGTATAAAGCAACTAGGACATAGACTATTTCTTCTACCGTTCCACTCTGTCATCTTCTTGCAGTCGAAAATTACAGTTTCATTTGGTGTGACTATTTCTTCAATCAAAGACCTAAAGTTCTGTAGCTCATACATTGCGCTTTTTATTTGATTTGAAATTCTTTCTTCTCCTACTACTTCACAGATCACTCAAAACCATGAGGAGGATATTGGAGGGAAAGAATAAATACAAAAGGCTTACGAGAAGAATCACTAAAGCTCTTAGAGGGTTCCAAAAGTCCACATTTCTCTATGCTTGTCCAAAGAAGCACAGTATCTTCCTCTCTATCTGAACTAGACAGGAAGGTTCTATATTAAATTCAAGGAAAAATCTGAATAAGAAAAAGCCCAAATGTGATATACTTGAAAAATGACCCTGAAATTTAGAATCAGATAAAACACCAGAGCTATACTCACAAACATCAGGAATTATTAAACATTTAAATAATGGTTCTAAAGATGTGAAATGAGTAGCAATTAGAAATGTGGTATGAAAAATTTAAAGAAGCCACAAATACTCTTATGACAACAGTCACCATAACATCATGAGGCTTTTTTTTTTTTCAGAAATGGAGTGGCCATGGTAATATGATTATGTGAGGCAGCTAGATAAACTTTATTCATAAAGAACTTGGAAAATTCTGTAAGTTTAAACATTTTAAACACAGAAAATTAACTTACTAAAATACAAACCTAACATCTTCCTTATTAGTTAATTCAACCACTTTGAAGCCATTATACTCCTAGGAAACTCTCAATAACTGCAATAGGCTTTAGAACAGGCCCTGGGAGCCACAGATAATGTGAAATCATCAAAGAGTTACAGAAAACTCTGAGATTTCTTTACGGAAAAGAAATATCTTCCTGGTTTTCACACAAAGCCCTTGATTTCAAAAATATCTACTGTGATGGAGACCTTTCACCAGAAAAGTCTGAAGAAATTAGATATTTACATGTACTTTATATATAGTATACTTTTCAAGTTAGAATATTTTAGACTAGAAACAAATATGACTAAAGACTAAGAGTAATTAATAATAAGACTAAGTAAGACAACTTAAAACAAAATCAAACATGACTAATTTATGTCCTTGCTTTCCTGTACATTTCTTGTATGACTTTGGGCACTTTTTTCCCCCCATATATTTGCAAACATCAATACCATTAGCCACTTTCCAGTAGCATCGTGTTCTGCGGTAAAGATATTTAGGTGAAATAGAAAAGAGAGTGTTTATGTATCTTTAAAAACCCTGATAATGCAAATTTATTTTTTAACATTTTTGTACAGAAAATTTAGAAGCAAACCACTGACCAATGTCAGGATTGCATTGTCTTCATAATTCCCCTTCTAACCATGGGTCTTACATCAGTAGCTAATCAAACAGTCAATATATTTATTTAAGCCAATACTTAAGAGCTAATTTGTTTCTTGCAGCCTACTTCTGTTTATTGAGACAGGGCAGAAGGATTCCATAGGGTGACAGACAAAGAGCTGCTCTTATTTCTCATTCTGCAGAGGCACTTCCAGAGGAGAAATTTAGGTCATGTAGGAGAAGAGACAATCGCTGATGCATTTTTTTCATCAAGTAATGTACACATCTGGCAACTGAGAGGCAATCACCTGCTCTTTTTTAATGGATACACATTCTGTGAAAACTCTCCACAGAAACACAGCTTTAACCTCCACCGCGTTATCTAGCAATGAAGGCACCAACCCTGAGAAGTTTGCTTCTAAATTGTGGTGGTTCTTCCACTGAAGTAATGTTTTGGGCTGATCTGGTAATGCATTGGATGTGGCATTGTGGGTATTAATGCTTCTTAAGCATAGTGGCTAACATTTCACTTGAAAAGAGAGAAAGACAATATTCATTTCCCAGCCTAGCTTATTATAGATTTCAGTTTGGAAAGAAAAATAGTTAACATGCTTTACAGGTCTAAAATAGAAGAAGAGATTAAATATATTGTACCTATATGATGTAAAACCCTGTAAGCAGGAGCAAAAATATTTTCTCTCATTCATGTTACCATATGCACCTTTGGAGAACAGGTGCTCTCCTAAGTATAGCAGTCATTAAACTGAATTTTTATTTACTAGGCTGACCTTTCTTTGAATTTATTTTTGATGATATCTCTTCTGTTTTGGCATAAATTTTAATTTACTCAAGAGGAGCAGTAGATGATAACATTTCTGTTTGTAGTAAAGCCTAAACTTCTCCATGATCTCCGTGAATTCTTTTTATTAGTTGTTAAGTTATACAGGTGATGTTAAAATAAAACTCATGTTCATTCTTGAGTTGTTTTTTATTTTTTTTATAACTGTATATATATAAAGATTGAGTCACCTCAGAGAAGAGATTAATGTTCTTCCCATTTTACTGAATAATGAAGAAAGCAGCAATTTGGAAACAGCTTCAGATAGTTTTTCCGGTATATTTTAAAATAATTGTTGCATCCTCAAGGATTATAGCTACAATTAAAGAAGTAAGATGTTTTTATAACGGCACACTCTTATGAACAATGTCAATATTTCTACTTGGAGGTAACACTCCACATTTGTAGGAAAAGTATACCTTTTATTACAGTCATTTTGGATGCTAAACATTCTTCTTGGTGTACCTTAATACAGTTCTCTGCTTTTAAATTTAGGGAACTAATTGGTGTTCATTCTGTCTCTACTGCCTACTGTTTAGTACATAAATAACACCATCTATTATAGTGCAGACCTTGCTAATATTATGTGGCACAAGAAAGATATGGGGTGGGAGGGGAGTCTCTGTGTTGTCTCTTACTTTGTTGTAAGACCTTTTACAAACTTTTGGAACAAAACCAGTAAGGAATAGTGTAGCCCATCAATTTATCAGAAAACAGCAGGCATTGATCTGCTTGGTTACATGTGTGCAGGTTTTTTCATTGCTGCAGAGAGTAGTTGTGTGCTCTCTTTTTTATAAATCTCTCAAAGCTCAAAGGCTGGTCACTTTTTATTGTGACTCTTTACTTGACAAGTCATCAAGCATTTTGTAGAAATGAAAGTCTCTGAGAGAATGTGCTCTACTCCAGCTAAAATGAAAAGAATGAAACATAGGTAGTTCAGCAGGGGACAAAACAGCTGACTAACCGTCAATAGGAAAATATCACTTACTATAGTTCCTGTCAATAACAGAGCAGGAAATAAGAAATAAAGAAACAAGAGAAAGCCAAAATGCAAAAGAAGCAAAAATTTCACCATAAGCCAAAATTTTAAGAGGTTGAGATGTGGTGTGGAAAAACGTGTACATGATTGACCTAGGCAAAACCACATAACTTTAGATGCTACTGAAGGTGAATATTCAGTTCTTAAGATCTTTCCCTGCTACTGGTCTTTGAGAAGATTTCAGAAACTAAGCTTTGTTTGATGAAAACATTACATTGAGTTCAGTGAGGGGGAGCTAGAGAAAAAGCCATCTAAACCACGAGATTAGCTGTTAAAGCAGAACCATTACTGAAGGGAAATATCCAAATAAGGAACAATAGCTGGCATCTAATGTGCTCCCCCCCATGACAGTCTTCTGATGGGTGATTTTGGATGTTCTTGATACAGCAGGTTGCAACTGCAAACTGATCTCTTGAGAGGATAAAGTCTCATATGATTCACCATCTTTTGTCCCCAGTTTGGTATCTAGATAAAGGTTTGGTAGCTGACTGTAAGCTAGACCCCTTCTCTCCTTTTATCTGAAAATGTGGAGAAAAAAATCAGAGTTTATTTTGACTTCTGCTGCTCAGTCAGCCTGCACTAATTAGCAATAGCTGGAATACATTGCATTGGCAATTCTTCTTGTGACTATACCTTCAGATATTTTAAGTCATCTATAACCCAGGTGAGCCCTGTGCTGCTTGCTTTTTTGGTTGGTTGGTTGGTTTTTGAAGAGCAGAAAGATGCGGTGTGAAAGGATGATGTTTTGGAAGGTTTGTTTTTTTCCATGACATTCAGTGTTTGCCTGAACACTGATGTACACCATCCAGAAATGGTTTACTTTTTAATCCCAGGTTGAAGGTCCCCACAAATTTTCTCCCTAGCCTGTGGAACAAAGATGAGCTTTGCAGTGAATCATACAAATTACAGAAGTGATCGCATCCTTAGCTCCAAGGTAAGTGTAGCTTGACGTGCTCAAAAACAGCCTTTGTGAATACCTCAGAACAGACTCTTTAAGCACCGACCTAAAGGGGTATTGGGAGTAACTCAAAACAACAAGCCTATTTCCAAAGAAACATCGACAACTACAGAAATGTAACAAGAAATTATATTGTCTTACTTTACCAATTAAGTTACCAGCAGTCAACAAAATAAACTTGAATATTAATTGAGAGAATTTGGAGCAAGCCTGGAAGAACTGCTTTCAGTCAGATAAATTTGCATCCATACTAAGACCTATTCTCGGGTTAAATCACACTAATGGGATATTTGAAATTTGGGACACACTAAAAGCTCTGCCTCAACATCCTCTGAATACAGCTGGTATAACCTTTTTTTCAACAAGAAAGCTGAGTAGAAGCTCAAGTAGATGACCTGGGGATCTGCCTGATTTCACTGTGTAGATGAACCCCATATTTCCTTTAAAAAGTTGTTCAGGTGTTGTATGTTTTCCTGTAAAGACTGTCCTACCTGTGCATACGCATGCAGAACCATATTCTGTTCTTTTCCCAGAAGATTTTTGTTTTGTTTTGCTCTTTAAAAAAAAAAATAAATCTTTATTTATTTTTTCATGTGAAAGATGTAATTTTCCTTCTTCAGTGTTCATAGGACACACGATTATTTTTTTTTGGCTCAAAGTAAATTTAAGATTTGGTGGAGCAGAGTATTCAACAAAATAGTTTTGGGCATATTATTACCCAATGCTTTGTATGGGAGAGCAATTACCTCTGTCCAGAAAAACAGACTACAAAGAACAGCTGCAATAGTCCAAGAGCCAAAGATTGTTGTGTAGTGAGGAAAATGAAAGCAGATAGCAAGAGCATACTGCAGAAACAGAAGTGAATTTATATATTGGGTGCTAACTACTTGCTTAATATGTATCAGAACTGAACAATACTAGACTTTTTGGTTTGCTATGTTTTCTCCAGAATTTTCGTCAGAAGTGTTCAAATTTTTGTTCTTCAAAACAAAAGAAATCGACTAAATCAGATTTATTGCAAAAGTCTGGTCTAAAGATATTATGACATTTTCTGAACCCTTACTCTTCCGAACTGGTTTTATGGTACAATATAGTCATCATCTTATTTTCTTTTCCCCTCCACTGCCTCTTAATTTCTCTCTGTTCCACAGAGAGATTTCAATTAGCAGTGTTTCCCTTTCCCCTGGAAATTCTTACATTTATCACTTCCTGCTAACATACCCACTCTGTCACAGCTTACAACTACCTTTGCTGTCACTTACTATGAAAAACAGTTAAATTCTGAAGAACTACCCTCAACATTCAACTTTAGAATTTGCTACGTGTGTTTTGGAGAAGGCCCTGTTCTACAGAAACCTTGCTGATTTTTTTCATCACTTTTATTTTTTGCACACATCGATATCATTCTTAATTTGAAACAGCATTCCTCACCTATTTAAAGATTAAACATCTGCTGAATGTTTTGCTAAATCAGGAATTGACTATGTGGTGTTTATTCAATAAAAGATGCAATCTTTCTTGACATTTAACCAAATAAAACTCTCTGATTTGATTTTGCAGTGTTTTTTCCCCTGATTGTACCAAAATAACATCAAGAATTTTACAAGATGATTTTCAATTTATTATCTTGACAATTTGATCAAAATAGTCTATACCTTAAATTCACTATATAAACCTGTAAGTTCTCAAGTACTTTTGAAGAAAAGCTGTTACAAAATGTGGAACATGAACTCTGTTATTCTACACTGTAAGCTATGTGAATAAAAGCAACTCTTGAATAAAAAGAAATTCTTACTCTTATTTTGATATGTTAATGTTGCTGGATCTGCTTTTCTTTTCTCTTTTTTTTCAGTGTAAAACCTCTTAGAAGGAAATCATACTTTAAATGAAAGACAAGGTTTCTTCTTTACCAGCAGTAAACAGGAGGAAAAAAAATCACAGAATAATCTTCACTAACACAATAATATACAGAAAAAACCATTTTTTTATAAGGAGCTGGTTTTCTGGGCTTATATGTATATAGACACGTAGATAAAAACTTGTATTAAGTTTTCAGGATTATTTTACTATTTTTGTGCACGTTGATACAAAGAAATCTTAAGTGCAGATTTCTAATGATACTGAAATCTTATTTTTATTATGTTGATAAAAAAGACCCAGTCAAAAGCAGTATCCCCATATCATCTTGGAAGAATCATGCCTCTTTTAGACTAATTCAAAACCTCTGGGATATTCTCAGGACTGTAGGATGTCTTTTCCCTTCCTGCACGAAACATGGCATTTAGGCTGACTACTTTTCTTGGATGATTAAGAATGAACTGAAACTTCTGTTCCGTAGACAGACCCCACTTTTCCCACTAATTCTGCATGAAAATGCTTATATTTCACAAAGAATAACCAGATCTCAGTTCATAACTCTTGAAGTGACCTATCTAGTAACTTTATATGGGTTTAGAAGAAATGTTTTGGTTTATTTTAATGTAACAAAACCAAGGTGTTCTGCCAACTAGTGAAAACTATAAAATTAACACTTGTAACAACATTGTAAAATGCAGTCACTTGTTCCTTATTCTAGGAAATACTACTAAACTGAGATACTTATAAAAAATGTCATTTATTTTATGATCTGTAATTACATAGGAAAATATACTGGAGTCTACTAACATAAAGAATAACTTAAATACTCTACATAACATGAGGATATTTGCAATGTAAGATAATGTAAAGTCTCCCTAATGTTGTCTCAAAACCCACAGCTTTGTGAGCCATATCACAAGGGTAACTGTATAAACAAACCTCTAAAAATACAAGTATTGTGCAGTCGTTTACCCACATCATTTGTATGACTTGTGACACTAAAAGCTTGCTCAACATACACTTTGTTTTCAACTGAGGAAAGCATCCTCAATAAAAGTAAAGTGGGAAGTAAAGGAAGATTGGCATGAGTTGCATCTGCCTCCATTATGTAGTTGACTTCTCCTTTGTGGGTGAAGATACTAAGACCCTGCTCTTTATTTAAATATGAACTCTATGCAGTCAGGGTTAATTGGGACATATTTTTCCTACGCTGACTACATTTTATGACTTAGATCAATACCTAAAGTCAGGTATTGATTCTAAGTCCTGCACTAAATCCCTGATGACAGAAGGCCTAAGGGAAGAGGAGGCGATTAATACAAACAGCTTTAACTTTACTTTGACAAAGAAGCTTGTGCGGAGATAGAGATCTTTGAAAGGCAAGGGGATGTTGTCAGGTCCCACCCTGTGGAGACTCAACACTTTCCCTGTGCTGTTCCTGAAGGCTGAGTTTCCAAGGGCTGTATAGCTGGGGAAAGTGAGCAGCACCCATGTGCAATCTGGTAACTGACAGGTGTAGTGGATATCTACACCTGCTTCAAGTCTTTTTGACCTACTGCCTCAAGCAAAATTGGATTTGCCTGAAATTTCTGTGATGATTGCATCCAAAGCTGCATTTCTCCTGTCTTAACGACACCTTCCTCACAAAATACCCGTTTTTTTCACTGTTGCCTCCAAGTCAGGTGATATGCAATCTGTCTGCGTGATTAAGCACAGGCAAGTTAATCACATTCTGCACTTTGACACTCTTATTATTATTTATTGTACAATTCTTGGCCTGTTGCCTAGGATTAGGCTTAGACTGCCAACTGCATAGGATAACAACATGAAAAGATATTTGGATTGAGCTATGCATTTATTTATCCACTTACTGCATGATTGCTGCAGTTCCTGCCCTCAAATAAATTACAATCTGCAATGACAAAGTTCTAGCTTAAAAAATAATTACCTTCTATTTATAATAGCCCTTCCTGATATATCTTAAAGACCACTTGTAACTCTCAGAATGACCACTGTGCCTTTACTGTGCTTCGCATTTGGTCTCTCTCTGCTGTATCAGCACCTATACTTTTATCAATTTTTCCTGTAGTCTCAATATCAGCTGTTGTCAGGGTTGAAACTGTAACACTTTTTGCTTCCTACATTCTGAACACTGTTTCTTGCTCTATTCCTCTTTGTTCATTTAAGGTCAGGATTTTGATCACCACTATTGCCATATAGGATTCTCCAATGCTTACATTCTTTCAAATCTTCATTTGGAATTTCTGCATCCTTGATCTCAATATTTTACATCTACTATATCAGCACCATACTAAGATATTTTAACATACACATTCCATATTTTTTCTATTTAGAATACTGTAAGAAATGATAACTTCCCATAGCTTCCCCAAGTAACAACCAGACTGGTTCTTCACTTTTTTTAGGACAAATGGCTTTTTCGTTCTGAAATTTTTAATTAATTTTTTTTTGGACAAAATTTTTAGATGTTCTTTACTGGTTCCAGTAGAAGGAAGGAGGAAAATTTTCCATGTTGCACACACTTTTTCAGATGTTAACTCTTTACCATCAGGCAAGAAGAAGATAAAGGATATTTCAAAAATTGTCATGGGATAGAAATCCTCCTCCAGCCGTTATCAAACACTATTCCCACACTTAAAAAACCAAGTGTCTTCTCTTTCTGTCTGCAACTGTTTTCCCTGAAGTAGAATATAAAAAAAGCAAGAAGCTTATCTTAAAAGCATATGATTAATTAATTGATTTGCTCAAATATGACTTTCTAATGCTACATGATTTGCCTTATCTTTCTTATTTACTGTCCGTGGAGGATACCAGTTCAGTCCCAATGCATCCTTCCCTTGCTTATCTATTTTGTTGTACCATTTCCTGACTCAATCTCTGTTACTGAAATCCAGTATCTCAACATCTAGTTGACACTATTTGTTACTTCATTTATCCTCCTATTATAGTTATTTAATCTTCTTTTTTCTCCCTTACACGTTTTTCTGAGCCATCTGCTTTCTCCTTTTATGGGCCTCCAGTGCACCAGTCCTACAGAATGCAGATGGCTAATTTCATCTGCTGCCACTATTTTTAAGAATAAAATACATACCACCTGCTTCAGTGTGGGGAACCTTAAGCTGACGAGATTCAAAAAGGAGCTGGCAGAAGGACTGTGAGAAGGAATGGAGAGGACACAGCAGAAGTTCTGACCCTTTCAGGGGCGTTCAAATGTCTTGCCACCCCTCTAGACAGAGGGGGAGAGGAAATTTTGTTGTCTCTGCACTCTCCTCCCAAGTAACGCTGCAGCTGCCAGGATGCTCTCTGTATTTTGTTGATGGTGGTTCCTGCAACTTCCATGCCTGCAGAACTATGACAAGAGCAGTGTTTATCCTGGAATCCAAGAAGGGATTGTTCTCTTCAGAAGATACAAATTCTGCATAGATCTTTTCAGCCCTTACTGCCTCAGTCAGTCACAAGTAATTTACTAAATTTAGGCCTTTTTAAAATTTTTAATTCCACAATTTTATTTTTTTTTAGGGAGGAATGCAAAATCACAGGACCAACTCCTAAATATAGAGAGACAGAGGATGCCAGGAGAGACATAAGTTGCAATAATCCCTCTTGCAGGATGCAGTTTGTGCAAGGCCAAAAGAGAGCCATTCAGGCATTGCAGGTAGATTGCAGGTACTGTCCATAACTATATTAAACTAATGTGATACTACAAACACATTTTCCAGATTTTCTACATCCAGGACAGTATAATCTAATTTTCTGTATCAGACATTTATAATCAGCCTGAGAAATGGTATCTAGCTATAATATACTATGGCCAAAAAGCCCCAAGCAATACATAATGATTTACTTATAGATTGCATCAAATCTTCAAGTAAAATTTGAAAAATCACAGTAATCTCCTCAGATGCCAGTTTCACTACCTAAACTTAATATTGGGATTCATGCTCCAATGTAATATTTAATACTGGAATCCATATTATGGGAATTCATGCTCAAATCTGTTATCACATTGAAAGTCTTACCTCTTATTTATTGAGTGCTTAATGGATATTTCAGTATTCATAAAGACTAAATTTTGGTGATTATATAGCAAACAGCCCATTGCTGCTCTAAGAGCTGGTAGTTCCTCAGTCAAAATATGTCCAAACACAGTGCTGCTATATGTTAAAATATATTCTTGTAAATAATTGTTGCTAAACATTTATGGCATTGAACCTTGTGGAGTTACTTACATTTCACTGCCGAAATGAAAGCCAGCAAAATTTGAATTGGTGAGGTAGTCCATAGTCTTTCAAATTCAAAGTAATTTTTGTTGTGCCTTTCACTTTTTCAGTTGATGACAAAGGATGTTATGTAAAGAAAAGTCTCATCTAGATTACCTGAGAAGCAACCTTCTATTTAAACTCATTTTGCTCACTCTTAGAATGGGAATTAAAAAATAAATTTATATTAATTTATTCCTGAATGATACTGATTGTGTGTTTCAAGATGTAAGCACACAGAAAAGAAATATATTTCATTTTTAAAAGTATGTTTAATTACTCAAATTCAAATAGAAAATAACCCATTCTTCAATTTTACACATAATAATATGGTTTTTAGACAGCCCCTTTCTAATTACTTCTGTCTTCCGCAATTGGAGAAGAAACAAATATATAGTGAATAGTTTAATTGAAAGGAAAGTAAGTAACAGGTTTGGGATCTAAAAATAAAGTACTGGAAGCTGAGATGAAGCAATTTCAAGTTTTAAACATAAGCTAACCAAGAAATCCCAGAAAAGAATTCCCATACTGACAAATTCTTGGAGAAGGAAGTAGCAACACCTATTTCATGAGAATAATCTGCCAAGGAACCAATAAAATTCTGATGATTTTATGTAGGAAAGAGAAGAACTTTTTCAGACTCTGACAGTTATTACCAGACCTGTTAGCAATGTAATTTGCTGTAGGTTAAGCTGCTGTCAGACATTCCTCAGTAACTCAGCTATAAAACAGTAGGAAACTGATGCTTGATTTGAAAAAAATGTAAATAGGTGTTTTCAATCACTGACTTTGGGAAGAGGTTTATTATTTAGATGTTATTAGTTACAGTGCCTTGACACACTGCAGTACCTCTAGCTATTAGGTTAATTTAACGCGTTTACCACATTTACTGTTGGCAGATAAGCATTTCTTTTAGATACTGTAAGCATACCTAGAAATGCTTACAGATTATGCAAGCTAGTTAGAATAAGAAGTAGGGTTTATACAATTTTTTTTATGAGCTGCCCTACCAAAGTTCAACTTATGCATGTCCAGAAGTCTTAAAACATTCCTGGTTTTGTAGGTCTCTACTTTTTTTTTTTTTTTGGGTGACAGATAAGCCTTTAAGTGTATAAATATTAGAATTTACATCCAAAAACCTCATTCATTCTAAAATTTCAAATAGTTCTTATGTTTGTATTCCCAAACTGAAGCAATTTTGCAGACTTTAGCCTTTGCGTGTGTCATGGAGAACTGAATGTATAATTTTTGTCATGTATCTTTGTTAGTTATGAACCGTGTTTTAATGCATATATTTAGTGATAACGTATATTCCATCTTCATCCAACAAATCCTTTTGGAAGGAAAAAGATGCAGCTGGTATTCTGCATTTCCACAGAAATTGCCCTTTTGTTTATGTGGAGCATCAATATAGAGTATTCTTGACTACTGACCATAACAACGCTGACAACTGATGATAACATCACAATGAAGTGGGATGAGAGAGGTGAAACATCAGCAAAAAAAAAAAAGTATAATATTTGCTCAGTGGATTTGTATACACGTAGCTCTGTGTGTCAGGCCCTGATCCATTTTGCAACAGCTTGTCACATAAATCTGTGGCCTTGATCCTGCCACAAACAGCGTTCCAATTCACAGGTGCAGACACAGCTTGATAAACTCCACTACGATTTGCCCAATTGACAGATGGAAGTATGCAGAGGCCACCTGAGCAGTCCTCAAGAAGGTACAATTAAATCTTCGGGTGAACACTATCTTACCATGAATTTCTTTATGAGTACTACAAAATCTACAGGTAGGCATATCCATACCTAGAATGTGAAGCTCACTGGGAAACTTGCCATAGCTCCTGTCTCCCAAGAGTTTCTGTTATAAGTACTTTCAGCTGGGTAAACCAGGTTTTGGCGATTAGTACACAGCATACCCACTGAGAGACTGGTGCTGCCTTACTGCTGTGTTGACTGAGGCAAGACTTGCTGGCAGAGTTTGAATTATGTGGGCACTACAGTTACAGTAAGCAATGCTTTCGTATTTGTAAACTATTACTGGTGGCACCAGCTTCATCGTGGTAAAAGCATACTTATTCAAGAATGCATCTGGAATACTAGAGGATACAGATGAGGCCAGAATTTGAGGACCACATGAACCTGAATTATTGTTCTCCTTTGTGAATGAAGAGAGCACCACAGCATGAAGCAGCAGGTTTGACCTTGTGGCCTTTTCTGATTCCTATTCAAAAATCTTTGTCTAGTCCCTCTGATTTTCAGGTTTTCTCCAGCACAAACTTTTAGAAATATTCCTATCATATACATATATATATATATATGATGTATTACATAAAGCTTCCCTTTTAAATCCTGTCAGGAACAGCAAGCACAGCCTCCCTGTGGCAGAGAAAAATGCAAAAATAGTTATTTGTGTGCTTTGCAGATCTGTTCAATAGATCTGCTGGTTCAAAAGGCAGTTCAAAACAAGAACTGGTTGTAACAAGCCTGGAACTGATAATTTGGAATGTCAAGGTAGAGAAATTTTCTCTGTGAAAGTTGATTGAATTAACAAAAAAAATTCATTACCAGTGGTGAAAGAGGAGGCTGAGGGGAGACCTCATTGCTCACTACAACTACTTGAAAGGACCTTGCAGGGAGGTTGGTGCTGGTCTCTTCTCACAGGTAATCAGTGATAGAAAAGAGGGAATGGCTTCAAGCTGCAACAGGGTAGGTTTAGGCTGAACATGAGGAAAGAATTTTTCACAGAAAGAGTGGTTATTCACATTGGAATAGGCTGCCCAGGGAGGTGCTTTAGTTGGCATCCCTGAATGTGTTCAGAGTCGTTTAGATGTGGTGTTGGGGGATATGGTGTAGGGGAAACTTTGTAGTGCAGGGCTGATGGTTGGACTCGATGATCCCAAGGGTCTTTTCCAACCTGAATGATTTTATAATTCTATTATTCTGGGCCTCATTATTACAAACATAGAAGCAGAAGACAGGGTGCTCTTTATTAAACCCATCGTCTGTAGATTACAGCACATCGTCAAGTGAGTAATAGCAAATTGAAAAAAAAAAGAAAAAAGAAAAAAAAAAAAAAAGCTGGAGGAAATCCAAAGCACCAATGGCTTTCTCTCAAGCTGTCAAGATACTTAAAGTGGAATTTTGCAAAGGTCTGCCTGGGGTTTGTTTCTGTTCAATATTTTCATCAATAGTTTAGATGGATGGAATAAAAGAAATGCATGCAGGAAAAAAAAAAAAACTGAGAGGAATTATTAATTTTCTGGAGAGCAGAATCTGAATAAGATATCATAAATTACATGAACTTTGATCCACAAAATTACTTTTGATAAAAACAAGTATAAAGTGTTGTATTGAAAATCAAATGCATAGATGCTCAGTTAAAACTTGGGTAGACAGCAGCACTGCAGATGAAAAGGTTTGGGGGTTTGAATGGATCAAAGCCCTTGAATATGAATCAACAATGTGGTGCTGCCGTAAGAGAGACTCACCTCGGATTCAGAATAAAAAGTATTCTTTGAATGAAGAAAAGCAGAGAGCCAAAGGGTCTCTCGTCTCTGCTGAAGCGTGGAACACTGTGTTTGCTTTCCAGTGAATAAAGAGTTAGAGAAATCTGATACAATCTGTGGGAAGGCACTAAGACTTGAGAAAAATTGGAAAACATGAAGAGCTTTCAAGGCCCCAAAAAAGGAGCCCGAGAGGCCATCTGACTCTGATTTAGCAGAGTCTTATGAAAAGGAAATTTTCTCTCAACAGCTTGTTTGCTTGTGTAGTGTTTTAAAAAAAGAAGCTGTTCTATGATGTGTAACCAAAAAGCACTTATGCGTGGCACCATATCTGCTGCTCTCCCTTAAGTACTCCAGAGAACCTCCATTTTTTTCTACGTATTCCCTCTCTAAGGGCCTCTAGTGTATAACCATCTTGTGGTCAGTAATCCAAATACAGCTCCAATATAACATAAACAAACAAACAAACAAACAAGCTTAAATGCTGTCCAAGGATAAATTAAGCTAGAATATTGACTTGAAAATGACATAGCTGCTTTCTGGACTGGGTAAACAAAAGTTCTCCTAGGTCTTGCTCTTTCTTCTGTCCTAAATACAATAACTCTTCTGTCCCTGATACTTGTGCTCTGCCTCAGAACAGACTCGGTAATGTTTGTTTTCTGGAGATCTATCCACAATCATAAGAGGTTGGAGCACCTCTGCTGTGGGGACAGGCTGAGAGAGTTGGGGTTGTTCAGCCTGAAGAAGAGAAGGCTCCAGGGAGACCCTATAGCAGACTTTCAGTAGCGAAAGGTGGCCTAGAGGAGAGATGGGGAGGGACTCTTGATCAGGGAGTGAAGTGATAGAATGAGGGGTAATGGTTTTAAACTGAAAGAAAGGAGATTTAGATAAGATATCAGAAGGAAATTCTTTGCTCTGTGGGTAGTGCGACACTGGTACAGGATGCCCAGGGAAGATGTGGATGCCCCATCCACACCCAAAAGATGTCAAAAATAGAAATAATTTTCAGAATCAGGGAAAGCTGTGAGTTTGTTAGATTTGGTGGCCGTTAGGAGAGCAGCAAGAGCAGGTCTAATTACTGACAAGTCCATGAAAAAGGCAATTGCAATAACAAAGTAGGAAACTAAAGCAAAAATAAAGAAGGTCTGAGGCTGTGGTTTCCCTGCAGTGACTGTTCTTGTTGTTACTTTAGCAACCTCTTTCCCTGTTGAGAAAATTACTGTGTATTCCAGAAATGTGCACACATTATGTAAAACTGCAGAATATCCTACTGACTCAATAACTTCTGCACTGTTTTCCTCACAGCCTCCCCCTTCCCTCTCCCAGATTCTTTAGGTTCTTTTGGTTCTGTTAACAGCATGAGAAATAATTACTACAGCACTAAGCATCCTCTTTTCCCCTTAAACTCAATAGCAGCTAAAGGTACAAAACACCTTTACAGAATAAAATCCAGCATGATTCTAATAAATCAACAGTTTCCTAGTTGCTGTAGTTTCATTTCTGTGGATTGTAAAAACATCAGGTTGGAACATGAAATTGATTTAGCAAACAATTATGTTGTGAGCAATTACACTATTATTACTTACTGAGGTTTAAGTAAAGAATTTTCTTTAATCAAATCTCCTTTTGCACGTCATTAGTTCAAATTTTCACATTTTGAAGTTCAAATGTGAAGATTTCCCAGTTCTAAAACGTTCATCATTCTGCATCCAAAGTCATTTTGACACTGAAATACTTTACTTAAAAGCTCTTCCTTGAGAGCATGCAAAACTGTTACAACTAACATACTTCAGGGTTTTAAATATTTGAATTAAAATGTTCACTAAAAAAGGAAAAGAAAGTACTTCTGGTATTTGCAGGAAAGGGGGAACAGGAAGAAGAAGAAAGGACATTGAAGTCAACGTTAATTTCAATTGTTAATGTTTTTCAATTGCTACGATTTTTCTTCTGAACAGCACTGAGATTCATGCTCAGCAGTAACAAGTTCTTGGATTAAGATTTAAATGACAGCATTTTGTCTCTAAATATAATGGATGAACTTATGGGAAATTATATGTGGTCTATATGAAGTATCTGATCACAGAATTGTAAAATTCTATCTCTTTTTAGATGTTTGAAATTTAGATATCCTGGAAATTAAGGTACTTAATTAAGGCTCTTTTTTCATGGAAAACGTCAAAGGAAAAGAGAAAAACTTAATAGGTACAGTCTTGTAATGAATAGAACCTAATAGAACATTCTTATAATATCTATTGAAAGAATTGTAAGCCAAGTTTTAGATATGATTATTTTCTCACAGTTTTCTTCACGGATATTTTTTTTTCTTCCACCTTTGAATATAGCAGGGCCTTGTTTCAAAGCTGAATGCGTGAATATATTAATGGTAAAACAGAATGGTGTCTCTTCTCCCACCATCCCTGAGCATCTCCCCAGTCCTGCTCTTAGCATCACCTCACGGTCTCAAACAAGATGGGGGTTTCCCCCCAGCACACACATACGAATGTGTTATCAGAAGTGCATTTGTTTCCTCATGGCCTAAAAAAACCTACTAATTTATTCTGATCCCTGAGAATTCTCATTCCAGCTGTGCTTATACATTCTCCTACCTTTTTTTTTTTTTCCTGGGTTAAGGCAAGTGAGTTTGACAGTGGTCTTTCTAAGCTATTCTTTTATCCAGAAAGGTTAAAGTGATCTTTCTGTTAGTTGATGAGGAAAGTAAAAACAGTATTTCGCTGCTTTGTTGTTACATCACCATGTCTGAGGTGCTTGCTAGGTGAAATTAAGGCAACCTAACAAAATGCTGTGTGCTACACATTTCATGCTATATAATCCTATCACAAGGATTAGTACAGTGTTTGACTAAAATGATTTATGAAAACTAATAATCTTCTTCTACCAATTCATATATTATCTTTATCTATTTGATATATATTTCATTTCCTTACTGTGGCATACAAATGCAATTAAGACATCTTTGCTTGGGAGCTTTCACATCATGCTCTTGAACACTGTTCTTCTGCAAGATTACATGAAATAATTGCTCTACTTTTGGTAGTAATGTTAACCGTAACACACAATCCCTTTTTTTTTTTTTTACCTTTTTTTTTCATAAATAACTTTAGCAAAGTAATATGCTGCACTCCACTTACATGTAGAGTCCTGAAGAAAAAGTGATGTGATGGCTCATTCCTATTTGGGAGGAGTTGCCGACACCTCCATTTAGAGCACGTTCTTTTAGTTCCCTGAGTGTTTCTCAGGACTCCTGAAGTTCAGAGAAACTGAGGGATGTTCACCATGGCTCCAGCCATTGAACAATTCATGAAGAAAAGACAGGGCTTGTGTCTGTCTCTGTATATATGTCAGATGCATAGTGAATGAATTCTCAAGTAAGACCAAGAAATCTAATGCTCTAATTTGATTTGTGTGTTTCTTAAAGCTGATCCTTATGCTTTTCAAGGTCTGCATACTGTTTTCCTAGTTAGACAGGTTTCATTTTAGTATCAACTGAATGGATTGGCTGATCAGGCAAACCAGAACAAAATGTCTGTTTATCAGACGTTGATGTGATTTGCCTGCGCATGTGTGTCTTGAACCTAAGTGATAGAATATATGCATGTTTTATTGTTACTTTTTTACCTGTAAGGCATTTAGAGATCAGTAGTTAATTTTTTTTTTTTCAAACTTGTAGCAGTAGAGAATATTTATTTCTATAGTTCTGTCAATTCAGCAATTCAGAGTGCTGCTTCCAAAACACATAGTGTGTCACAAAAAAAATCAATTAAAAATGTTTTTCTTCATCTCGGAAGAAATATTAGATCAAATCTGAAAATACAACAAAGGAATAATTTTTCTCTTTCAAATAAATATTTCAGAGGTTTATCTACTGTGTTGTACAGGATCTAAATATCTCAACAAGCATGCAAATCACATTATTTTTTGGTTTTTACATATGTCTTATCAGACATTGTTTCATCATGAAGCAATTATATCTGTTATTCTCTACAACATCTGTAAAGGTTTGTATTCAAGTTAATTTGTATACTATTGTCTTGATAAAAGATATTTTTTATGCCCATCAAATATGGTATAAGCATCAATACCTTATCCATGAAATTGATAGAATATATTTCCTGTAAGAAATACTGTACTACATAATCTGATCTCACCACCCTTTCACCGTTAATTGGAGAATTTTTTCTGTGAATAACTACTTGTCCATTTATTACTTGTAAACAGCTGGCTAGAAGTATTCATACTGAAAGTGAAATTTAGTTGAGGTTGTTTGAGCATATAAGGAGACATCTGCTCTTGTCAGGATTGGCATCACTCTTCGAAGTAAATCCCTTCAGTAAATAGTGATATTTAAACATTTAATTTAAACGTTTATTCATCATGAAAAAAACCTTCAGTAATTTAACAGCCGGAAAGGAAATACAGATTTTCTCTAGTGTTTATTTGGACAATCAAATTAATATTGTATGTATTAAGCTGTTTTGTGTTATTGTGGTGAAAACAATTGTCCAGTGGTTGAGACGGTCACTCTTGGACCCACTGAGATAGGAGATACTCAGTGTGAACAAATCTTATTGAGTTTGTCTTAAACATTTTTGTTCCCTTTTATCCCTTTTATGAATGTTTCAAAAGGCTTAATTCTGCATCTGTTTCTTAAATCGAAGTCAGGGCCCTGAACAGATCCCCTCCTGGAGTTCTGGTGCATGGCTTCAAGCATTATCATTACCCTTTATTTTCTATGACTATAATTGCATGCAGTAAATATAAACATGTTGCTGCCATTTAATAGCAGAATCTTTAAATGTGGCAAAACAGAATAAACTAAAATGTCTGTAGGCTAATTTCTTTCAGCTGCTACTATAACAAACAAACAAGCAAAAAATTGCAATTAGTTCAGTTGTAACAACTGAATTTTTTAAAATAGTTCCCTGTAGTGTTGTAAAATGACATCAAAGTTCCTGATTGTTTATAAGGAGTGTAAACAGAAAACTTCCTCACTGCAAATGAAAGTCTTGGCTTTAACTCAGTCACTTATTTTCAAAATGCCCAGTAGAGCAAGAATCACATCTCACTTCATCATCCATGTCCACAAAAGAAATAAACCTTGAAAAAAACTGTACCCTTCTTCATATGCTTGAAACATCAACCAAATTGACTCCTTGCTATTTCAAGCATCCAGGTAGCTGAGTTATTAAGAGCACTTTAGGATACTCAAATGAGGAAAGCTTCAGAGTGCCATTCCTCTTCCCACCAGGCCAGGTTGCCCAAAGCCCCATCTGTCCTGGCCTTGAACACTTCCAGGGATGGGGCAGCAGCCACAGCTTCTCTGGCCAACCTGGGCCACTCACAGGAAAGAATTTCTGCCTAATATCTCATCTAAATCTCTCCTTTTTCAGATTAAAACCATTACCCCTCATCCTACTGCTCCACTCCCTGATCAAGAGTCCCTCCCCATCTATCCTGTAGCCCCTCTAGGGACTGGAAGTGGTTCTAAAGCCTCCCTGAATTCCATGAAGCTGAAAATAGCTCAGGTGTAGTGTCCAATTCAAATCCCTGCCTGTTCAGCGGTGTCTACCATGCATTCACCATGTATTCTGTGGCCATTTTGGGGCATGACTTCTCCTGTTCTGCCCTACGGACCAATTCTCTCCCACACCAACCCACAATTGCATCTGCCTAGTTTCTGAAAATGTCATGGAGTTGTCACCTTTGTCCATCTTCCTTCCTCCTGCTCCATTGCCAAGTATTCTCAGACCTTTGTAGAACAAAACGGTGGCCTGTCTCCTGTGTTTTAATAGGCCTGGCCATTTGCTAGAAAAATTAAATTAACAAGAGAAGTTTCCATGCAGCATGACAGCTACAGAGAAGTAACTGCCTCTTGGCAGGGTCCTGTCCTCAAAGCAAGATAGCAGGGAACTACACCAGCAGCCACCATGTAGCACAATCTTGCTTTTTCTTGTGATGTAAGGCACCTACCAGTGAAGCTGATATGGAAAGTCCTGTGTTTCCGAGGGAAATCAAGAGAAGACAGCCACGTGTGCTGAATTCAGCATGGCTGAATAGCCTGCAGGACAGGGAACGGTGCCCTGGGCTGGTGACAGCTGACACTGGTATATCATTCCTACATTACCTTTTTGTAGAAATAATGACTTCTTTTCAATTGCCCCTCTTTGTTTCCTCTTCACTGCTATTTTCCTTTAGGAAAGGTTGCAAGACAACTGCCTTAAAAAAAAAAAAAAAACAACAACAGAAAAAAACCAACAAAAAACCTCTAATAGATTGAATGGTTAACCTCATTTATTGCTTGTTCCAATCCATTACTCATAAACACACTCTTTGAAAGTGGCATTGACTCCCCCTCAGGAGGAATGACTTGCCTGTTCCAGATCAGATTAAACCCTTTAAGAGAATAAGCATGTAGCAATTCAGTCTGAGCCGCTCTTTGACCCATCTGCCTTCCCCAGTGACTCTTCTGTTCCCCTGCACATACAGATCTGACTGACAGATTATCATATTTTTTCTTAATGCTGTACCTCCTGGGCTTCAAAGCTTCCAGCATCTGCAGTCACACATGCATTAGACATCCTGTCCCCTGCCTGCATTTTTGTTTCTCTCTCCTTTATGTAGGATTTGGACCAGCACATTCTCTTTTATTAACAGAGGTATAGTTTTGAAAGGATTGCCAAAGGGGAAAAGCTTGTACCTCTTTCACACCAATTTTTTAATTTATCAGTTTGCATCATCACCGTTGTCATGGTTTCAGCCAAATTTACCAAAACCAGGCTGACAGATGGCCCTTCCTCCCCCCAAAAAGAAAGAAGAGGAAGAGATAAGGAGATTTATGAGTTCAGAATGAACTAAACTACTTTAATGAAGTATTAATACTAAAATTAAAAAAAATAAAAAATAAGATAATGAAATAGATACAATATCTACAAAACCGTATCAAGCTCTCAGGATGACAATCACGTCACCAGCAGGCACCAGGACTGGACAGAATGGTCTTGGTGACCAATAGGAGCTGGATTCTAGATCTGGAGTCAGGAGTGCATGGGATCAAAGGCAGATGAACAGACAAGGTTCTCTTTAGATATTGGCCATTGAAGAAAGAGAAAGGCTGACCCTTTGATCCCTCAGCTTTTATACTGAGCATGACGTGGATGGGGTGGAATACCCTGTTGGTCAGTTTGGGGTCACCTGTCCTGTCCCCTCCTTCCTGCAGGTGTGACCCCTCGAAGTTTTTCCGCTTCCGACTCTCCAGTGGGACAAAAAACGAATTACCTGACCTTGGTTGTTGTAGCAATAAGTACAAGGCAGGGCCTCTCTGCACCATTCCTTGGTGTGATCAGGTCTGATCACCCTGAGAGTGAACAGTTTCTGAACAATCTGCTGTTAATTCCGGAGTTTAGTCAGTTAGAAGAGGCCCAGCCAAGAAAGTAAAATTATAAGACAGAAAATTGGTTCTGTTTTACCTCAAACCAGGACAACCACACATGGGTTTACAACCAATTCTGCAGAAAATCTTCAGGGTAATATTTAAATAAAATTCTTCCAAAGTGTTTTTTTAGGGAGGGGGAGTGGCTACAGTTTCCATGTGTATCAGGAGTTCTGTGGTAACTGTTTTCGTATCTGGGAAACATAAAGCAAAAAGGAATTTTTTCAGAAGGAATTACAAATTCACCAGAACATAAGGACAGGCATAGAAAAGCATGGAGGGAATAAACATAATTCTCAGTAACCTTGAATCTTTCAAATTCACATTTTAAGATGGGTAAAATGCTGGATGTAGGGACCTTTCTCTGTTCAGAGCCTAAGTAGTCCTCAGGTGAAAACTGGAGTATCAGTCCTTATTGCACATACAGAAAATACCTGTCTTCCAGATCAAATTTAGGACTGCTGATAGAGTTCTTCTTCGAGGAATATTGAGTTCTTCATGGACAAGTGTCCTTTTGCCTTTGGCACAGTCTAGAGTTAGAGTTAAGGTTGAGAGACCAAGAAAGTCCAGACTTACAGCATGAGCAGGTCTGAAAATAACTAGGCAAAAGAAACTGAGGGCAGCAAAATTGTCTCCCTTGGACTGCCTTGTCCAAGGCGCTTCTTAAGGTTAGTGCTGGGACAAAACAGAAAATCCAGAGCTTCAGCTGGAGCTGGATAAGGACTGCCCAGGTCTTGCACACAAATTGTTGTTACAGACAAAAGGAAACACAGGATGCATATGGAGCTAGGAATCCACTGTTAGTCTAATTAATCTTATAACAGTCTTATAGTCCAAATTGTCTTTGGTTCTGTTTATAACCTCATTAGTAATGAAGCTAATTCTAATATCTGCCTCTTTTCTCTGCTGTTTAGCCCATCCATCCAGTGTCCCTCTGGCTCCAAAGGCTGACAGTTTCAATCTTCCCCAAGAAGACTTGGAGCCATGGAGGTAGTAACAGTTTTCCACTTATTCTTTTGCGTTGCAGCAATCACAACTCATATTCAAAACAAGGGCTGCTGCCTTTCATTTTCCTTAGGGGAAAAAACAACCTACAGACAATTTTAATATGATAGCTCAGACTGTTTCCCACTGCACTAATTTAATTTGACAAAATGTGGAGAAATATTTAAACATTTTTGTTGGGATCCTCTTATATTTCCCATTAAGATTATCTCTGCAGTTTCTACTGTAATGATCACCCAATACACATATGTACCATAAATACAAGACTTCTTGCAGGGCAAAGCAAGAGATTCAACTTAACATTTGAAAAGAAGGTTATTTCCAAGGTGGCCTTATGCAAAATTATCCTTTGGGAGAGCAGTAATTGGAAGCTCGGCTCTCTGAGCTTTCCTTATATTCAGATATATCCTCATTTCTGATGTTCACTGTAAGAGCTGGTATGTAACAGTGGGAAGAGAGTTTTGAGAAACATCATACTGCTGTGTTGAGCCCTTTGTCTCATGTGGAGTAATCTTTAGAGTAGAATGCACAGAATGAAAAATATTTTACTAATTCCAAGCCTCAATATCTGAACTCACCTTGGTTACTTTATGAAAAACTTATAACACGGAGAACGTTTTGAAGTGCACTTTGAAAACATCACAGCTTGCATTGGGTTGGTGTGGCAAGGTTTTGGTAGTGTGGGTGCTGCACGGGACGTCTTCTGTGAGATGTCAGGTGCTCCCCCAGGTAAGACACAGCCAGCTCTGGTCAGCTCCAAGATGGACCAGCTGCTGACCAACACTGAGACAAACAGCGGTGGTGGTAGCACATCTGTGATAACAAGGGGTAAAAAATGCTGGTCAGCAGCAACTGAAAGGAGTGAGAATACATGGCAGAAGCAGCTCTGCAGAGACCCAGGTCAGTGAAGAAGGAGGGGGAGGTGGTGTTCCAGGTGCTGGAGCAGTGATTCCCTTGAAGCCCATGGTGAAGATCATGGTGAAGCAGGTTGTCACCCTGCAGCCCACAGGTGGTGGAGCAGATATCCACCTGCAGCCCATGACGGACCCCACATTGGAGCAGGTGGCTGTGTCCTTAGTGAAGCTGTGACCCCATGGAGAGCTGGCACAGAAGCAGACTCTTGACAGGAACTGCAGCCCCATGGAGAGGAGCCCACGTTGGAGCAGACCTTCAGCAGGACCTGTGGCCTCATGAAGGGCCCACTCTAGAGAAGTCTGTTCCTAGAGGACTGCAGCCCATGGAAGGGACTCATGCTGGAGTTGTTCATGGAGAATTGCAGCACATGGGAAGGACCTATGTTGGAGAAGTTCATAGGGGATTGTCTCCTGTGTGAGGGGCCTCACACTGGAGCAGGGGCAGAGTTTAAGGAGTCCTTCCCTGAAGAGGAAAAAGCGGCAGAGACAATGTATGATGGACTGACTGCAACCCCCATTCCCTGTCCCCCTCTGCCACTTTGGGGGAGGAGGGAGAGTAATCAGGAGTGAAGTTGAGCCTGGGAAGAAGGTAAGGGTGGAGCAAGATGCTTTAAGAGTTAGGGATTTTGTTTCTAGTTATCCTCTTCTGATTTTGATTGGCCATAAGTTAAATTAAATATTAAATTAAATAAATTAAATCTTGCATCATTTCAGCCTTGAGAATAGTATTAATTTTCATGATGAAAGATATATTAAAACATTTAAATTCTGCATGCATATCTTTTTGTGGGCGAACCCATACTTCTGGAAAATAAAATTTAGAATTTCTAAGTTGACGACTTATTGTCAAAGAGTCAAGAAGTGTGCACATCCCTCAAAAGACGTCATACACTCCAACACCAAAACATACATCCCAATACCAAACAACAAAACTTTGCCTCTCAGTAAGAGACCAAAAGCAATAACTAGAAGACATCTAAGAAAAACAATAGGAGACTTCAAAAGCAATATTACTGCTTTATCTGCCTACAGCTATAAGGACTTTGTAGACAGGGCAGCGAAACTTCACACTTCTTATTTCATGGAGACAAGTGGAGAACACTATTTCTGTAATGCTATGGAAATGCTTATTTACTCAGTAACACTTTAAAATGAGAAAATCTGACTGACTTCAGCTACAGCAGCAGGATGTATTTCCCTACCTTTTAATTTTTCCAGCAAGATAAACTTGAAAGAGCTTGGCATAATAAAAGTTTGTAGGATTTAAGTTTAGCTGCCTTTTTTTTCCACCACACAGTTGGAAAACATAAAGTACACAATCTTTTTTGTATTTAGTTTGTTGGAGGGAAACAGGCAGGGACTAGTTAAAGAATAAAATGAGCTCCCCAGGGCTATGTAACAAAGTCTTTAAAAAAAAAAAGAGAAAGAACACTCACAAAACCTTGAGAACAAATGAAAACATGCAACAAGCAAGTAAAAGATTTACATACTGAATTAAAAAGGGAAAAACTAAAATGTTCCCATGTTCTAATGTATTTTTCTTGGCAAAAGTAATCTTTTGTAATAATTCTGCTTTCAATAGCACACAAAATAGCATAAAATGGAATAAATATGCTGTCTTTTCTCCTTTCTCTCTTTTTCCCTATCTTTTATCATTCTCTATGCCTAAAATCATCTGATATTGTTATTTCAACACCATTTTAAGATTTCACTTTGTCTTCAGTTTTTGGCCTTTGGTTCAGTTCTCATCCTTTTCTCCTTCACGCTTTTCATCAGTGAAATCTTATACAGTTGCATTTTTACACTTTTGTTTCAACACAAGATTTCTTTTTTTTTTTTTTTTGTGAGTTCTGGCTGGAAAATGAGGGTCCAGCTCACATCCCTTATTTCTTTAATACCGAATCATGCCACTGGGTAAAAAAACCTGGCTAAAAGTATAAGAACTACTTTTTGCTGGTTTGCACCCTGAAAATATAAAAACAAAGAGCTCACATGGCTATGCCTTAAATATGGGGAGATTTGTAATTATGTGCCCAGCTCAACATGTGGAGCTCTTAACTTACCTGAATGCCAGTCTTCAGCTCAAGTCACCCAGGCAGGTGTATAGTACTGGGGTAGACACGGGGTAGAGATACACATACAGTGGATTTGTAGCATTTTTTTCTTTCCATGTCTCAGATCATATGATGGAGAATATTTCAGCACACTTCTGCCCAAGTGACCGAGTTGCAGTAGCTCCCTGGAGCATGTAATTTTTCTAGATGCAATGAGCTGCCATCAGTCACTGCAACAACTCTTCCTTTCCGAGGCAGCACAGAGCAGACCCTACAAGGATGAAAAATTCAACAGAGTATAATATGTCATAAGATCTGGGTGTACTGTGGTAAGCTGTGCTTGCAAGAAACCTCTATAAATGTGAAAAACACCACTGATGTACCAAGAATGGCTCTAATAAACACAAAGTTCACTGCTTTTTTGATTATAGAACACAAAAAGCTACAGACAATCACTTTGGCTGTGGACTCTCCTTTTATTACCGCACTTGACTATATGATTGGATCTAGCATCTTGTGCCCTTGTATGTAAAGACTCAAGTGGATGCACAGATTTGTTTCTTCAAGACTGAAGGTGGCAATGCTTTTATATAGAGAATTCCCAGTAGTAGCTCAAAAAAGCAATAGAAACGCTAATGCTTGATGGGCTGGAGGAAGGAGTGAAAGTATGGAATGAAAGTAGAAAATGTGGAAGTACTGAAGTGCCATGGTAACAGAGGCAGCATCAGAACCTGTGGCCTCCAGAAGCTGTAGCGCAGACACAGACTAGAGGCAATCCTTTCCTCACCCCTCTTGAGAGTAACTCCAAGTGATAGTGTCCTCAGGTTTTCCTTGAAATCTTGTACCATGGGGTTTCCCCTTTACTACACTGTTTACTTACTCTAAGGGGATAACACGGGACTGCAAGTTAATCGGGTATGAGCTAGCAGACCCAGCAGCAGGCAGAACATTGATAAATAACTAAAAAGACAGAAAGTAGACTGAATGCATGCAGCAGCAGCAGATCACATATAAATATGATTCAGTAGAGAATGAAGGCTCTTTTGCTTGCACAAAGGCCTGTAGAAAAAGAAAAGCAACCATATCCTATTAGCACAGTGAAGAAAATTCAAAATTTTGAAGTTCCAAGGAAAGTGGTTAAATTCACTGGTTGTTCATTTTCTTAGTGCCCTATATGTCCCTCGCCCTTTGCTGGTTTTCATGCAAAGTGCTGCCCCAGCCCCAAAGTCGACACAAGGGCTGACTAAAAAAGTTTGCTGAGCTGCCAGATTGGGTCAGTTATAGATCAGCCACTGCTGCAGCCTTTCATCTCTCCCCCACCAGCAGAGAACAAAACATCCAAGTCTCCTTGGAAAATATCTGCCCTGGAGCTAAGACCACAACCAAAAGGAGAAGTAGGCCATAAGTATTGTTGGATACAAAAGCTGAAACAACATGACTCGTTGGAAGTCTCTGTAGGTCAGAATTTCTAATAACTTGTACCACATGCTTATGAATTCGTGGTACTTTTATTATCATAAATATTTCTGTTATAAAATTGTTTGGAGCAATTACACTTCTTTGCCTGGATGCAGTTAGCCGTATAGGTACCATACATCTTCTGTGGCCAAGTTGCCTTTTTGCCTTGTGGTGGCAAAACCTCAGGACAGACAGAAGCTTATGGAAGATACAAGTGAACGTTCACAACTGAAAGGGATATTTCTCACGTACAGTGGGGCAAGCAATAGTAAGGAAACCATGAAACAGGGAATCAGTAGCACTATTTGTATATTGGGACACTCATAAGGAAAGAGGATTTGCTTGCCAGATCCCAGAGATGAAAGAAAACAGGTTTTTTTTTTCCTAAGAAACCAGAGAATACTGGGAGGACTTTAGTCAGCTGAAAATATTAGGATTACAGA
The DNA here is from genome assembly GCA_013400055.1 of Nycticryphes semicollaris. Classification (NCBI taxonomy): domain Eukaryota; kingdom Metazoa; phylum Chordata; class Aves; order Charadriiformes; family Rostratulidae; genus Nycticryphes; species Nycticryphes semicollaris. The sequence continues at coordinate 574,399 of VXBJ01002472.1, read as the reverse complement.
GCAAACCTGTAAAGAAATATGCTCCCTAGGAACACTGGCAGGTTAGATTTACTGTCAGACCTGTTAATTTGATCTGTCTCACCTGGGTATTCTCAGTTTTTTAGGTTTGTTTGTGGGGTTTTTTTTGTTTTTTTTTTTTTAACTTAAGAGTTATTTTGTTTACTTCAGAATTTTGTATTGCCTTGAAAAACCTTCCTCACCTCATTGAAATGGTGAGTTTTGCCTCCGTGCTCCAGCCAGCTCAGGGCCCTCTCACAAAAGGGCTCGATCGACTCAGACATTTCCAGGAGTGTATGCTGGGTATGGAATGCACTTATTCTTTCCTTAAATTAACTCAATTTAACATATTGCTTTGGTGGGTTTTTTTTTTTTTCCATGCTGGGTATGGAATACCCTTACTCTTTCCTTAAATTAACTCTATTTAACATATTGCTTTGGTGTGGCATTTGGGGCACACTTCTCTCAGCAGAATAGGGCACACATTAAATCTATCATTTGAAAGGAGAAAGCAATCAGCTCTCTGGAACACTTACCTGCCATAGGCTTACAAATGGTCCTTTTGACTGAAAATATGTTTCCCTGCTCAGAAGACATATTTGTTATCAATAGCAATCAGACATTTGCACATGAAGTCATTCTCCCACACGCTTTCTGCAAATAATCATCATGGCAGCCCCATTCAGAACTGCGATTGCTGGATTTCAAGCCTCCAGGGAGCTGCAAAAATATTTTCTCTGTCTCCAACCGTAGAAATCTGTTGGTTTTTTCCATGTAGATAAAATTTTTCCATGGAATTATCAGTGACCCACTTGCGCAACTGTTGCAGGTGGAAGAAATAACACTCAGTGGCACATGTAGGTAGGTACCCATTGCATTTGCATCAAATCAAGATGAATTATCTGAAACTTTTACCTTGGGCTACCACCTACTTGCCCTTTACCTACCACCACAGGCTGGGTGGTGAGAAAGCTGGCGACCGAAGCTAAAGCTGATCTCGTGTCAGGAATTCAAACATGGGAACTGTGTCACTTTTCCGATCCCTGATATCAATCATCTGCCACAGAGAAGGTGTGCTGCCAGATCCAGTTCTTGTCTCCAGTGGACTGGGACAATCAGAAGTATTGGCCTCTTTTGCCCCCACACCTCATTCACTAACATGTTTGTACAGCTATTCATCTACTTCTCTTCATCAGTAGAGGTGGTGAAACTTTATACAGACCTCTATTTAGTCAACTTGAGGCTAAAAATTTAAGAAAAGTTATGGCTTCAATATCACATTCTTTAGGGGCCTGAGAAGTACAGTATCTGCTTTAGGTGATTTTCTGGATTTATCTAGGACAATAACTAGAAGCCCTGTACTCATGAGCTATTAGAAAGGAAAGGATGGAGAAACTACTAATAAGTCGTGTCTAAGAATTGTCTGATTTTCTCAGTTTAGGTCCCAAGAAGTTTGTTAAAAAGCATGAAGTATATTAGAAGTTCAAAATTTGGCTGAAAACCTGTAACCTTGAGATCTGATGCAGCATTTCGAATGCCAGCAACTAGAGACCACCAGAGCTTGAAGAGAATGGGCAGCTGTTAAACCACATGTGGTTTTAATATAAATTAAAATAGGCAGCCTTCAAGAGAGAGGAGGTAGCAATTAGTTGTGATCCCCTATCCCTCCTGTACACAATGTCATGTAGGTACACTATTTCTATCACATGTATAAAGCTGAATTACAGGCTGCATTAATTATGGAGCCTGATCACTTATGCTAATCTGTGCTTTTTGTTTCACAAAGTAGCTTTTGTGACTTTCCACAACCAACCTGAAAGCAAAATTATTTGCAAGGAGCAATATTCTGAAAGGTCACCTGCCTAAAGATAATTACAGCACAATCAGAAGGCAAACACTTACCTATCCCTTACTTAAAGCTGAATCCTGCAAGGCACAAATTTATCCTCTGGGACAAATATGTTTTTCTTCCAAATTTAGATTAACTTGTAAATGTATATTCTCAAAAAAAAACCCCAAAACATTACTGAGGAGGAAAACCAATGCAATTTAGCTCAATATTTTTGAAAGGTAGCTTTTCTAGATCAGATTGTCACAAAATCCTTACCCCTTTCTGTAGAAGACATGAAAGGAACCCTCACCAACACTGAGTATCATTAGTAGCCTCCCCTAACAACAACAAAAAAGTCTTTAAATATATTCTTATTTTAGTTCATAAAAATACTATGAAATTATTTATGTAAAACAAACAAAAAAAGTGCAAAACAGCATTTATGTGGGGGTCGTGATCAAAGCGTTCATCACATTATGAATTTAAAATTAAGACCACAAATAGAGTGACTCAGCCTGTGAGGCAAAGGGAGGCTGAGATGACAGTGCCACAAGCAGAATTCAAGAAAGAAAAAATAGCTGATCAAGTCCTTCTGCAGCCTGTGGTAGTGACATCGGTGCCCTGTCCGAGGTAAATTTATAACCATGGAGTAACTGAGTTGCAGTGGTGTAAATCAGATTAGAATGAGCTCCCAGAAAACTTAATACAGACAAGTGAATTACAATGTGACTCACCTGTGGTGATACAGGTTGGCTAATACTCTCTTTCTCCTTACTCACTGAGTCTAATTATTACCTTACACTTCAAGTTAAAAAAAAGGGCTTGTGTTTCATCCCTTCTTTCACTCAATACTTAAACTTTGTTCTAGAAATACCTTTGAGATATTTGAGAACAAAACTGTGGAAAATTAAAATGGAAGTAAAAATCGATTCAATTTATGGTATGCCAATATTCAGACTAGAGTTTGGCAACATTACTTTGTCTTACAAATATACTATTTCTGTTTAGTAAGATGAGATATGTAAGAGTAATGAATATTCTGCTTTTAAAGATATTATTTTCCAATCTCCTTAATATGTAAACCCACATCAGTTATCAGCTGAAGAAGTTAATATCTGTGTCACTGTTTAGGAATCAGTTGACTAGAAAAATTTGGTAAAATGAGACTTCTTTGATGTTTCCAAGTCCTTGAAAGCCCAGAAAGACTAATCCTGCAGCTTAACTACAGGCTAGATTGTAGGGTGCTTAGACAAAAGGTTAACTTTGGTAAGAAAGCTGTACCTTTAAGTGCACCACCACCCCGTAGATTCCACAATATTGCTGGTCTTTGCAACTGCAGTTTTGTAGCCAGTGTGGAGTGGACAGTGGTGCCCAGTGCAAATGGAGATGCAGAAGGTAAGGAGACTTGTCATGCTTCAAATATCGTCAAAGAACATGTGGAGAGACAAAGAGTTCTTGGAGCAGAGTTGGGAACCCAGATCTTTCCTCTCCCACGTCAGCATCCCTCCACTAGACTAGATAGGCTTTCATGTTCATTCTCTTTCCAATTCACTGATGTAAAAAAAGAAAGATATTCTTCCAGTCACTATGCAGGAAAAGGCTGATTAACTTCAACAGATTCAAGCAAATCCAAGGCTCCCACAGAGAGAGCAAGTGGCCAGCTTCAGAGCAGTTGGATAAAAGGCCACAAGGAGAGTTACCCATTGCAGGTTCATTCTACAGAAACAATGTGGACTCATATGCAAAGCATAGATCTTCAACTAATTATCTCTGATGTACAAAAGGCAGGGTAAATCCGTGTCTGGATTGTGACAGTATGTAGCTACAATCTGGCTACCAGTCTGCTTGGCCCTCTTTGTTTTTTCACAAATAACATCTGTTAACAGTCATCTGTTTTGTTGCAGAAGACTGATGGGAACTATTTCAAACAGGGATAAAGCCCCTCTTAGGTCCAGAAGAGAGATCTGGCTGCTATGGAGCTACAGAAGCTGCCTTTTTCAGTATTTTTAATTAGTGAAATCAGATGAAATTGTGTACTTTGAAGTGTTAAACATTGCTACGTCATGTAGGGGGCCTAAATAATTGTTGTCATCGCCTCTGAGTGGTGGAAATTACCACTAATCTTAAAAAAAGTGAACTGCTTTGGGACAACTTTGGGAATTTTCATTATATGGTATTATTACCTTTCTATTCTAACATTCTCAGATGGCACTGCATTTTGTTCATGCGGGAATGATACTCAGTGAAACACTCCACATGTGAGCAGGGAATCTGAGCAAAAAGGTTCTGCGGCAGGGAATCTGCCCATGTAATTCCAAATTCACCTTTTGTAAACTATAAAAGTTTCACAAGACGCATTTCAGCCTGTTTTTCCGAATGGTAGTACTTCTTTATTGGGAGTTACTGTAGACTTAGATTTTTTTTTTTAAATGGAAGCTTGGTTTTAGTCTCACACCTTCTCATTTTTCATGAGTGATGAGATAAACAGTATGTCTGCTGACAACACTTTAGGTAACACTAATATCACTTGCCTAGTAACGCTTTTGGGTCAAATGGAGCTTGACCCAAAGGATATTGAAGGAGTTTTCCATTGCTTCTGATTCAAAGCCCTGTGCAAAATACCATGCAAGCTTTATTTGCTTTTTAGCTGCCTTCTGTTATACTGGATAATATCTGCGTGCAACATTTTTGCTATAGATAATTCAATTGATGTAGTGTTTGCTGTGCATATTTCTTATAATGACTCTCTGCCCTGCCTAATATATTATATATTATACTATATATATTATAATATATATAGTATATAAACTATAATATATATTATCATTAGCCCTGCCTAATTTGGTATTTCATACTTTGATATACCTTGACACTATTGCATACACTGAACATTTTTCCAGGATAAAAAAGGTCAACTCTGTAGCAGAAAGAAATGCTTATATCAACACTGAGAAGGACAACTGAAGCTGGCGTCAAACAGCTTCCAGTTTACAGTGACACAGACGTGTTCTGTGCTTATCTCAAGAATTTAAAAATTTGAAGAAAAAAAAAGATTAAAGAACTGCTTAAATTAAACTGCTCATAAAGAGAAGACAAAAAACTATTTAATACTATTTCATATTACTGATTTTCAGATGCCTATAGATATCGATGCTGTGTTCACATCAAACTCCACAACTGGGAGCACATTATTCCCAGCAGTGAACAAGGATTTATCTGCATCTCAATTTATGTATCTTCTGCATTCAGGATTTGCTGATGCAAATATCCCACTCTGTGCAGAGAGTCAGATTTTCTTTTAAAACACAGTGATGACCACAACCTTATTACTATTACTTGCTCAGTAAAATTGCTTTCAATAAACCAAGGCTCATGTCACAAACACATATCATTGACACTACATTAGCAGGCAGAGTGAAGGGAGAATGTGAAAGCCATGGACCTGCCTTGCATTCTGAGAGGTGATTTCTCCTGTCTAGAACAAAGAGAGAAAGAAGAGGGGAAGTTTATTCAGTTTATTCTGCCACTGTCAAGGTAGGGAATGAATTAATCTCGTATCCTGCCTCAATCTGTCACATTTCTCAGACACTTAAATTACTCTCAGTAGTTTAGAAATTATCAGGGTAAAAAAAAAAAAAAAAAAAAACCAACACAAACCAAAAAAGGAACCATGCTTTTCTTAGAAGTCCTCTGATTTTTCATTGACTTATTATGTGATGAAACAGGCACTGACTCGACACATTACAAATGTTTATCTGAGTCTTTAAAACCAATGCAAAGCAAGACAAACAACTAATCCTGAATAGTCTCTGTGGTGGTATAGAGTCAATCAATCTCCAGCTGTCAGGGATTTTGGGTGGATTTGGTATTCACACAGAGGCAATCTAAAACCCAGTCTAAATTACCATGTCATTTATAGACAACATGTACGTTTGAAGTTAAGGAACAACTTTGTGCCAAAATAAATTTTGAATTGAATCTTACAGATCAAGTATGAGCTTCAAACAGCCAAAAAGACAAGGTCACTTTCCTGCAACTATAATGGGTTCTACTTACTCTCTGTCCTCCTCCATCTTCACCCTGAGCTAATTAATACTGCCACAGAAGCCAGACTGCTCTTCCAATTTCTCTGAAGAGTTCATATACTGCTGCTGAAAGAAAAAGAAGAAAAAAATAATTGGCATTCCTAAATAAGAAAAGAGTATTAAAAAACATCTGTGTAAGCCTTTATGGTTTTGTTCTAACACTTTAACAAAGACCACACTGAGTGGAAAGGAGACACTGGATTTTTTGAATGCCGTTACTCTTTTGTGTAAGAACCATGGAGAACTTTGCACCAGGTTCCTGACATGCACCTTTACTCTGCTTTGGGTTCTCACTTCCCCCCAGTTAATTATTTGGACAGCAACAAATCATCCGAGCGTGGTTTTTGCTACCAGGTAATTACCACCTTGTAATTAAATAACTCTTCAAAATGGTTTAGTCTCTTTGGCTTTGCATCATTTGTAATTGAATCCACAGCACTGAACTAAGTTATTTCCCAAAGGCCTTAGAGTCAATGGGACAAAGAGCTTGTACATCTCAAAGCTGGATATAAGGCTGAGAATATATTTCCACAGGTTTATCTTTCTGCTGGCTTCCAGCCTTTCTGGCTCCTAACCAGTGCTGCCAGTGATGACTCTGGTGACTTAGTTTTGCCAGGTAATGACTGCATCAGTAAAATCCTTGCAAGCAGCTAAACCTGCTGAAGATTAAGGTATCCATCAATGACATTGGTGAGCTGTCAGGATCATTCTTTCTCTTAATCAATAAACCTTGAACAAGTACATTATTCTGTCACTGATCAATGGTGTCTGATGGATCTGATGGTGTCTGATCAGCCTGGACTCTGTCTTGAAGAGCAGTTACCCAGCTGGCGCAGAAGAAAAAGCCAATATTTAAGATAACCAGTATTTAGAATCCATTTCAATAGTGGCTAAGCAACAGTCTCCTCAATCACAGGAGCTGCTGCTGACTATCTGTGTCTCCTATGTCTAGCCAGAGGAAAAGAACAATCAGGGCAACTTGAATGCCAAAGCCCCTTACAACTTGAGGCTCTTAATTCCTACCTAAACCTAACAGTTTAAAAGAATGCATATTTATTTATTTTTTAATATTACATGTCACAGAGACTGATTTTCTTCTGTCTGTTGAATGCTCCAATTTTAGCAATTAATTAGAGTTGTAAATGTGGAGTCAACTGTGGGGACATGTAACACAGACTAAGGAGCCCAAACTATGCTGGAAGAAGAAAACTTTAGAAAAATCTTCATCTGCTCTCCATATCTAAGGTCCAGGATATAAATATTTTAGTTAATCATTTACCTTTATCCTTTAATCACCCTACTTCATGTACCTTGGCACACTCTTCATTGAGATGGATGGCAAAAGACAGTGATTTCTTTATCTGTCTGCTCTCCTATATTTTAAACAAGGCAGAAAATGCCTTTTACAATTCCTAAACAAAGTGCAAATCAGATCATATTTAATAGTCATGATAGGCAAAAGAATCTTGATTCACAGAAGCTTCAATGTTTTCAATTATACTGAAGGCTGAAATAGATTTTCAGGCAAAGGACAGTGTTTCCCGTAGTTGGGTGCTATGTTAATTTGTCTCCCAATAGTCCTTTCAGCTTGTAGTAGTAAAGATTATCTCAGGCTACGTAAACAGACCTTCAACTATATTATCCTTTGTTCAGTTTTTCGAAATGAAAAAGATTTTATGAGTGTGTACAAGTTTTCCTATGTAAAAACCATTAGGCAATAGTCTCAGCAGTTATTAACCACTGGAACTCTGGTGTTTCGCTGAGGATATGCTTCTGCCTGTCCCTTATTCTATTTATGCCTAAATCCCAGTGCATGCGTGTTATCTATTCCACTGAGCCTATCAAAGTGTCAGAGATTTCCAGTGATGCAGAAAAAAAAATTTCTTCAAACAGAGAAGGTAACAGTCTGCTGAACTTCTGCAGAATAGTCTCAGAGTAGAAGAGAGCATTCAGAAAGAGAAGAAAAAGCTGGATGCTAAGAATACCACGTTTAACTTTGATCTGTCTCCTATCAAAGAGCACACAGATTTTAATTAGATCTTGGGCTTGAAAATGTTACTGCGCTGCCAGACAGAATTAGAAATGCTTTGCTGTTATCAAGGAGAAACCTGGGGATTTCCACATTGGCAGAACAGTATTGATTACAGTGAGTTGTGCACCGTGGCTAATTATGCTTTTGAAAAACTTGTAATGTGCTTAGTGTTCATGCCTTTCACCAGACTGAAAGCACTGCAGAGTGAATTCTTATTTACTGACACAACAAATCATGGCATGAGCATTAACTATGTAGGTTTTCTCATACAGCAAAATACTCCCAACTTTACAGTAAACATATATTTTTATGAGTAGGTAGTAAAATCCTTTAATTTAGGTAGGAGGGCAAACTTTGTATAGAGATGTGGTATCTTTTATCACATTAGCTGAGACAGCTGGAAAAAAAAAAAAGAAAAAAGACAAACTGGGGCCTGAGTCCTTTCATCAGTCACTGGACTGAGCCACCAAGTACTACATGGTACTGTTAGTCACCCACTTCAATCTACAGGATAAGACTATCAAACTGAAATGGCCTTAGAAAGGTGAACAAATTCACTCAGTCAACATACTAGGCACAGCATCATGACAGACCACCTGGGGAAGCATTTAGACACATCACACCTCAAATTGTGCTCAAACTATCTTAAAAATTATGTTTGTCATTAATATTCTCTGGAAAGCTTCTTCAGAACTTCACTTATATATTTTTTTAGTTGTTCTATTAATTATAGCCAGCTCATACTAACTCATTCCCATGCTCTCATAGTTTCTTTTCAGGTTAAATGCCTCTCCCTCCTCCTCTGTATGCACACAATATTTAGACAACCACTTAATTCTTTTGCACTAAAGAAGTAAAACTCTTGTAGTTCCCATTTATATGAAACACTGTCACCTTGATCACCTTGAAAAGTCTTCAGGTGAGGAACTGGTTTAAGCTTGTCTTTCTTGAATTCATCTGAGCAGTGTTACCCAGAGAGTTTCATGTTTTCATCACGTTGCCTACAATAGCATTAATTCCCTGCTTCTGCAAGCTTATCAGATCCCAGTCCCTGAAATCCATTAATGATTCTGTCCCGAACAACAACATTTCTGCACAACCCCCTGTTGATTCAAGTTTGCCCACTTCCTTATCTTTATCATTTTATTATTTCTCAAATGAACCTGTCCCACACTTACCAACAGTTTCCCAGATTACGCATCAAAATGTTTTTTCTTTTTTAGAAAAATCAATTATTTCTGTTTAGTACAAATTACCCTCTGTAAACCTATTTTTTTTTCATTGCATCATTGCATTTCTTCCTATTTTTCTATGCATCTTCAATTTTTTTTTTCGTCATTGTATAATTTAAACCTTTATGCAAGTCTGAAATTAAAGCAATGGAATGTCAGTTACCTGTTTGATTCAGGTTTTTTGTCTTAAGTACAAGTTGTATATTTCATCTTCTGAGAGGTCCCATAACCCTCAGTTGCCTCTCTCGGTTTTCAGTGCTACCAACACAACTGATACTACAGGTGCACCTAAAGATTTTTGGTTGCTAAGAGATTTATGACGGCTTTCAGCTACTTAATGCCCCTTAGAAGTTACACAGCTGCCACTCCAACACAGAGAGAGAGAGAGAGAAATCTCCAAAGGAAAGGTCTGTTTTAAAATTCACTCTGGAAATTCAGAAGTTGTTAGTTCTTACCAACAGTATGTATTTTTCAGCACTGAGCGTGCCGAATGTAAGAAGGTACTCAGATTAAGGAGTTTAGACAGTAACAGAGGTACCTAAAGCCAGTTTGGAAGAGCCAGGTGATTTCCTAAATCACCAATGAATTCTGGCCCATAACAGCCTTGAATTTCATATGAATTTCATGTTTATAAACTCTGGGGGTTTTTAGAGGAATTTTTTTTTTTAATGTAAGATGGACTAAATAACTATGATAATGCTATCTTTCTAAGTGGAAAAAAAATACATCCAAAAGCTGTTCATGAGACTGCATGTGGATGGAATACCTCTCAAGCCACTCACAGTAGGCTGGAAATAATGTTAGCACAGAGGACCAAATGCACGAAGTAAGCCCTAAATTAATTACTTCAAAGCAGACACTTGTTTCCTTCATTTATCCATCAACTTTTGCACACAGTGGAACAGTATCTGAGTATTGAAAGTGGCAGCTGGACTACAGCAGCAATTTTATGAAGCAGACATTTAAAATATCAAGACTGATTAGATAATTTATTGCTGTTTTCTACAGTTCAGACAACCACCAGTCTGCCAGTACTTGCATTCAGTCATAGATATTTCAAGCATAAAATTGACGTCAGGATGTGGCTGCATTAACAGTAATGCCAATTTTGTGTGTGCTTTGATTTTCATCTTGGATCTATATTGGGTATACTTCATTTGAAGTAAATAATATGTTTCCTCATTAAGAGAATAATTGAGGACCACAAATAGGATTCTGTTTATGGCAGAGACAATGTTTTGATTATCTGTCCCAAAATAGAGTGCAAGCATCTGGCTGGGAGTCTCGGTACTGTTGCAGTAAAAACAAAACATGCTTTAAATGGATGGTTAAGTAGAATTTACTTTAACTGTAAAGCTGAATTACTTCAAAATATGCAGAAGTATTCTTACATTACAGTATTGCTGATGCTTGTTTCCCACATCGAATACCTATTAAAAAGTATACTCAGTCAGAAGATAAAGATTCTTTCTTTAAAAGTATATTCTGTAAAAGGTGGAACTTAAAATGTGAGGTACTTTGGGATAATTTTATTTTTTTTAAAGAGAATAAAACTATCAGAGGCATTCCACTCTATCCTTACCCCATCTTATTTCTTCCTGGCCATAAGGAAATGTTCTATCATCCCAAAGAGACAGAAAAATAAACAATCTTATATATATAAATCCATTCCTCAGCCAAGCAGTCACATCTGATATGATTCTGACCATCAAAAAGGTATTTTGCTTGGCAACTGGCCCTGCCTGTCGGACCACTGCTCTACGCTTCTGGTGTGGTCAAGTACAACCATGTTCAAACCAGCTTCCTGGAGTTCAAGAAATAAATTTCTTTAGCACTTGAAATTTTAAAGAGTTAAACAAGCTGTTAGTTCCTATGGATGATGATGTTTTCCATAAAAAGAGAACTTTTTCAGTTCTTTCTCTTAATGATTAATGGGTCATTACATGAGCTAAGGACAATGCAGTACTATTTAAAGTTAATTCATCACAAAAAGGACTGCAAAGAGGGCTTGGAAGAAAGATTTAACATTACTAATATATCTTGAAAAATTAAGCTTCTTGGACATATCTAGAGTGAAATTTAATACATGAAAATATATATGTGAGAATACATTTTCTCTTACCCTTTTCTGATTGATATATGTACTTACACACATACATATACATTAGGTATAGTGTATAACATGCCTTGTAACGGCTTTTAAAAAGATTACTCCTATGGCTTTTCATTTGCATCTTAAAGTGCTAATTTTAAACTGCTTGTAGGTGAGCAAAAATTCTGCCTTCTGTCTCAGCTTTATAAACCAGATGTTATATACAATTTCTCTATGTGTAATCCTTTGTTTCGTTAGGGAGACAGTTATAACACAGCTTTACCCATTCACAAGAACATGTGTCTTCTGAACAATTCACACCATTGAAGCTCAGCCTCTGTTACCTCGTAGACAAGAACGAGCAAATAAGTAGTATATTCCGTTCTGCCCAGTGGTCTGGACTATGATAGTAAAATATTGTGTCCAGAAGCAATGGTTTTAGAGGAGGCAAATCTATGTCTCCTGAGTTTTCCTGTTAGGTGCCTGGAACCTGTGAATTATGAGTGCTGGAAGGCAAGATATCAGTTCCCAGCTGTGGCTCAATCATTCTGTCTCAGTTTATGTGCCATTGCTGCTTGAGGGTAGATCATAAAGAGCTTTGTAGTCAAAGGAGCATTACTAGCTCCTTTGACTATACTCTTTCCAGCAGCAATACAACATTATGGTCCACCCTGGGCCATGGACCACCTGGGTACCCTATTGCATCTTGACTGATGAAACCACACACATGTAACCAAAGTGCCAGGCACATGAGACTCACTTCAACAGAGGAAGACTTAAAAGTGATTCAATTTTGATAGCTTATACTTTCTTGATCATGTTTTTGTGGTAGGATATTCTTTAAAATAGGTAGTGCTAGCCGTAAGTGAGCCAACCTGTCAGCAAACTGAACTACTGTAGCATTTAAACTTTGGTGAACCATAGCTGACTGTCAGCATCCCAAGCAGATCTGTTTTAGGCACGTTTAAGACCCAATTTGTTCTGCAGTGCAGTTCTTCACAATCCATGATACATACACTAAATTCAAATATCTGTATCTTTAAGGGATACACACTTTTCTGCAAACTCTTAGTTATGTTACAACAAAGTAGACAACCTAGATGATAACAAGCAATAGAACTAGTCATTATAGACTATAGCAAACTATAGCTTTCTGAAGATTTCCTTTAGTCTTTTTCACAAAGTTAGTGTTCAGAAGTGTTCTACATATTCTAAAACTACCAAAGTGATTTTATTCTCCTGCTGCTTTGAACCGTCAGCTCACCAAAATGAATTTAAATGGTAGATTTTAGTTTTGGCCTGTTAAAAATTCTTGTACAATTAGAACATATTATGAACACCTTTGTCTGACGGAAGAACATGCATCTATTTAAAAAAAAAATCAGCAAAATTGAAGGATCAACATAAATGTTAAACACTGTTATTCTGAGACCAAGCTATGAGTAACTGAATACAAGAATATATTAATTAAAATTTAATCTCTAGCTTTTTCTATTTCTGAAAAGTCATAAAAAACAGTATTAGGTCTTATCACATCAGCTGCTAAACAGTGAAGCATAACAGGTCAACATCAGAAATCAGTTTCCCCTTTCATCATTCCCTCCCTTCTTCCCTGTAACTTCCCCACCAATTCCACTGTGGAATCATGATCCGTCTCCTTTTACCAAAACACTCTGAAAGAGCTTGAGAAACATAGAATTCATCAGGAATAGAAGGCAGCAATTAGCTTTAGTGAAATTACTAATGTATTTTACTCACAAAATTACTTAGCAATTGCCAGTTACATTGTTTTCCATCCTTAAAAAAGTTATATATGATATTAGATCTTTATAAATAAAACAACAGTTGCATAATGATATTTCAAATAATTCTTTCAGTATCTTAACATTTAAACAAGACAGATATAAAGTTTTATGCTACCTGCTTGAAAAATAACTCTATCTTAGGGCAAGAAATGTTGGTCTTATTCACACCAGGAAGGAAACAGACCACAGGCAGGACCATATTGTTTTGCTGGGTGAATGAATATTCAGCAAAAAACCTGAAAACTGACAAACTCTAGAAGTTACAGGTACTTTAAGTATCTCCTAATTAAAATAGTGAAATCTCCACAAGTATGTAGGCCTTCTGTAAAAGGTACATATACATTATTCTTTTGCCTAGGAATTCTACAGGTGTTTAATTTGTATAGGACCAACCTAAGGCTCTTCACCTGGGGTATTCCAGTACAACTAATCTTAAAATATCAACTAATTGCTGGTATCAGCAATCTGGACCCACAAGTCTGCAATAACTCAAACACATTGTTGTCACAAATCCTTGTAAAATTAAATATAAAATTTTAAAATGTTGTTAATGAAACTGATTAAAGAGACGGTTACTGGAAAGTAGGTTTTGGTAACAGAAACTCCATTTATCTAACGGTGCAACACTCAACTTTTCACTGGGTGTGAAGCAATTTCATGTGACCTTTTTAAAAAATTATGAAGAAATGCTGGCTTCAATTTATGTCGTGTGCAAAGTTAAAACTGAGATAAGGCTCAACTTATCAGAAAAAAAAATAAAATAAAAGGAAGCTTGAGCCAAATAATCCTTTGGTTTGGATCAGAGCACAGATGATCCCTCCAGGTGCCTGAAAATTGGATTTACAGTTTCCCCACTGAAAGACGTGTCAACAAACCTTTCCTGCTGCCAGGCAGCAAGGGGATGGGCAGGTTGAGTTAGCTAGAAGATGGTAAAATAGAAGCTGTGTTTTGAAACACTCCTCTGCTTTAATTCAGCATAGGGTATTATAGTGGAAAAAAGGTTGGTGTACTGAAAAAATCAGAGACAGAAATACAGTCCTTTAAAGTACCACAAACTCTCAAGATTGTATCAAGTCTCACATTATTTGGTATTGGGTTTTAAAGTAAATTAATTTTGAAAGCCTAAGCAATAAATAAATAATTTTTATTCTTTAGCTTTTGGAGAAAAGCTTAAAAATGTGATCCCTGTTGGCTCAAAAACAGAAGGCAAAGTATACCTTTGGAAGTTCATGGCATTTTCAAAGATCTGACTCATGACTTATGAATGCTTGAAGTTGACAGTAACTTACTTAGTTCAGCATAAGTATAAGAAATGGTAGAATAAATAGGAACAATTGTTTTGCTATTATCATATCTGCTTTCAAGGTATATACTCGACAGACAGTCTTGCATTCTCTGTCTTTTCACATCAATGTTTATTTTGTCTCAGAAACAAATCAAAACTGAACCTTTAGTTTATGTATCTTACAAAGAGTTGAACAGCGACAAATGCCTGCCTCTAAACACACATCCTGGGACATGGGAGACCCTGTTCCAAACCATACAGAGCCATCCCACCCTTCATCAGCTTTTCCTTCTAACAACAGCCTGTGTCAATAACTTTAATCTCCTTATTTAGTGAGCTTAACTTCATAAAGAACTTCTCAAGTAGAGCAGAAAATTAATACAACATGTGAAGGTATTTGATCCCCACTGTATTGCATGTTTGTGGGTAAATTCCACTCCCCCAAGTTAAACTGTGACAGACATGTTTAAAAAAGGTCAGATTCAGGAAAGGACAGCAGCAGTCTTTGTAAGAAATTAAGAGCCAGAGAAAGAATGGCTCCTGGCTCAAGGACAATGGACATGATTCTGCCCCTCTACTTCACTCTGGTGAGATCCCACTTCTTAGTGGAGGAGAAGCAACTGAACCAGTAAGAACAGTGGAACATTGTTTGATCCTGTCACTTGTGTATCTATTGAGTTTTTTCCACATATATTGTTCCACTGAGACCTGTTTCAGGAGTGTTCAATGTCCTGGACTTCAATCTTCAGTTAACAAAACAGGAATAACTGGAAACATATTCAGTACATTAATTCAGGGATAATCATGTATCTACTGTCATCAGCTGCCAACAAGGAATGTACAAATGCAGTAAAAGTTTTCGTAATTAAATTAAAGGTATTTTTAGGTTTCAGGCACTGCTTTATTCACTTAACTGATGCAAAATTCATATTTTTCTGTCTCTTAGATATTTATTTTACCGCTAAAAGGTAGATAATGAAAACACTAAAACTGCCAAAGTTGAACAAAAATGTAAAAGAAAGACAAAGAATTAAAATTTTAATTTCACAACAAACCATTTGAGCCATCATTTCTAGCCAGTGTTCTCTTCTACCGCTTGGAAACTTTTACTGCAAGAGTCTTTTAATTGAATACAGGCTTGAGTTTGCAGGGATGTGTTTGTAAACTGGCCACCTGAGAGAGGCACTGGATGTATAAAAAAGATTGGAGAGAAAATATAATGTTCTGGTGAGTAGCCCTGGGTTTAATTAAAAAGATCTTTTGATCTTTTTGGGAAGCTGAAACACTTGAATACCTTTTCAACCAACTATTTTTGTGGAGCTGATACAACAGGGATTCAGCTGTTCCAAAACAAATTGAGAGACTTGCTGTTTCTTGTTAAACTCACCCTATAAACACTGCATACACTCAATATTTAACAGGAGCAACACACTTACCACTTGCCAAGGTCTCCATGTGCTAACATAGGCCTTCAGCAAGGTCCTTTTTTAGACACAAGATTATCTGTATAATGATGGAAGCGGAGCAATCTTTCCTTGGAGCATCAATTTTTTAATTCATCTGCCTGCGACAAGTCTTGGAAGAAATAATGTGCTACTGTGAAATTTCTGAGTAGAGACGTGTTAAACAGCATCTTACATAGATTAGCTGACCTGCCTTCTGTCTTTGGGCCTCTATGGCTGCCATACTTTTGGCCTTTCTCTGTAATCATGTGTGAAACAGAGGTTGTCTGTTTACTTATTTTTAAGGAAAGTTGCAATTCTAAAGTAATCCATATCTAAGGAAAAAAAAAAAAAAAGGTATTTCAGCTAAAAATTATATTAGCATAATGTAACTTTCATGCTAAATAATTATTTCAGATGGCTGTCAATTTGCCAAACACCAAAATCTACTAAGTTTAAAAATAAATAATAGATTTGTAAGGTTTTTGTCTTTCTTTTTTTTTGTGTGTGTGTATCTGCTTCCATTTCTCCTCCATTTCTTCAACTACAAAGCTCATTGCACAATCTTGAAGTTCCCTCTCTCATTGCATTATTTGATCATACCTCCTTCTGCAACAGTGAGGACCAGGCTTGAAATTGGAGCTGAGTTTTTTCTGATTCAGTTCCTCAGAGAAGACTGGGCATAGCTGGTGAATATGAATTAACTTCTCCGATCTCCATCTACTACTGATGGGATTCTGACAGCTTTCTGTATAAAAATAAGCTTCTTACTTCAGAGAATACATAATCCTCTGAGCCAATGCATTTACCTTCTCTCAGGCTTGGGAGTCAATGAAAAGAGCATTTTTTCCAATCTAAGCAGTAGAATTCCACTGTCTATCACAAATACCCACTTCAAGCTTTCTAAGTTTCCAATGAAGCTTTTAGATGGATTGTTTTTATTTCCAATGGTAATGAAATACACTATAGAAACAGAGTTGTTATTGAAATCACCCTACATGAAAGTAGGGCAAAAAAAGAAGCACAAAAGCCTTTATAATCTCTTGGTGTCAGAGATATCTCTTGAAGCAGAGCTGGTGCACAGCTGAGCATTAAAACTTATCAGATCATGGGGAGAAGTAGAGCTGGGAATGTCAAACTCAGTGGTGGAATGCTGGAATAAATGGAAGCAATGAAGGAATGAAACTGAAAGATGGAAGTCCCTAGAAATGTTCATATATTTCGCTTGGGAAGAAAGTCAAAGGATTACTTGAGTAATTTTGGGAGGAGAAATTGCAGTCCAGAAGAACATAATTACAGTGAAATAACAGTTGTATTTCTCTGAGCTTCACCATAATTTTATTTTCATAATTATTCTACTTTGCACATGGAGGAAGAATAATTCTCAGCATGTCCTCCAATAGTCAAATGTGTCTTTCTGCTTCCTGGGAAAACGCTCTTATTACTAAGTAGTATGTAAAAAGGCAAACCACCCTAGAGTATCCAACTTGCAAAAGAAAGCAGTTGACCGTTCCAACAGAATAACTAATGGTATTGAGGTGCTCAGTCACATTTGGATACTCTTTTCATGGTGGCCATCATTAAGGTCTGAATATCTTCCCTTTTTTTTTTTTCAGCATCACTGAAGATCTCAGTCTGGTGGAGCAGACATCTGGTGCCACTTGAAATGTTCAAGGACTTGGGGATTTCAGCTGCCAATCCAGGACAATCAGGGGTCTGGGTGTGCAGAAGCCCCATGTCATGTCCACCACTCAGTTCCTTAGATAACCTATAACTACCTTTGGTTAGCCCCTCTCAACTGGTTGGTTATTGTCAATCCCAGTCATGGGGTACTCACATCCCCCAGACACTATTAATAGCACACAGACAGCTAGTTGTAATTTCTGAATTATATTTTTAAACATGCAAACATAGAAATGAATAAGCAGTGAGAATCAACATGCCCAGATCACTGTGGACCTCAGTTTCAGTGCATTAGAATATCAGCACTGGGTTACCCTTAAAAGGGATTTCGGTGGGACTCCAGGAACACATGAGCATTTCTGAATCTTAAATAACTTTGTTCCACATCTGCATAAATCTGTTTGCAGGTCAGTAATAGGATTATTAGGAATAATTTAGAAATATACTATTTTGCAATCTAAGAACAAATTTAATTAAAAACTCCTATAATCTATTTCAATGCATCCAAGTTGTCTTGTTACTTCATTGGACCTATAATATTTTATGCAAAGGTCATAGAGAAGGCCCTTTTCCATCTAAGCTATTTTTTCTATTGTAAGCAAAGACAGAAATTATGCAAAATTTCCAGGAAATTATAGAAACTTCTAGTGCTCAATCAAACATTCAATATCTAGATCAGAACCCTTAAACCACTTTTTTCTGTAAATTCTGAACATTAAATTTGGGTTCGACTTAAATTACATTTTTTGTTTTGTATTGTGCTACAGTATAATGCCAGGGAGGTACACTGGGCTAGGCAATTGGGCTAGCCACGGTATGAAAAAAATGAACAAGTAAATTCTTACACAATTTTACAATGTAAACATACACCAAAAGACTGCAGACAAAACACAAAAGGTGCAACAAGAAATTATTCATAATTATAATTATTGTTTTTGGCATAACAGCTGCTTAACTTTGAACTATCTTCCAGTTTCATTTCCGTATTATCTCCATGATGCTATGACTATGTTCTTATAAGTAATATAGGTCTTATTTTTAAAATGTTTTTCTGTAGACCAATTGAAAGAAAAATGGTCTAGTCTCATAGGGCCCCAACTTCAATACTCCATATTTAATACTCTATTTATTTTTTAATAAATGCATTTATCTTTCTTTAGATTTTGTCTGCTTTTGCTTTCCCATAGTAAGACAAAATTAAGAATTTTATTTCCCATATCACTATAAAAGAAACTGTTTCAATTTCACCACTTATTATGAATTGTCTGAATCCACCAATACTTTTAAAAGAGATAACTGAATGAGATATAATCTCAACCCATATATGCCTTGCTGTGATTTGCCTTCTAATGTTTAAAAAATTTCAGAAGATAAATTCTTCTGTGTAAATTAACTGTCAAGCCTGATTAGGATTGCAGTCTCCCAGGAGAAGAGTACTGTTAAAAGTAAAACAGTTCTATTCATGACACTAAATGTTCTGAACTGACAATCAAAACAAGAAGCCCTCGTCTAAAACTCTATAAAAATGAAATTAAAATATTAACAAAAAAATAAAGCTTAACATCTCTTCCATCTTTCAACAACAGCACAATGTAAATACAAAGCCAGCTTTAGGAAAAATGTAACAAGAAAGGAACAAATTAATTTGTCAATATGACACAACTACTGCTGGGTTAGAGCTGGTAGGAGTATTACTAGGTGTAAAATTCTGAAGTTGTTTAGAATCTTTCAAAAAAGAATGTCTTGTCAAAGGAAAGTACATTTTCCAAATATTTTTTCCCAACCAAATAAAATTGCACCTGTGGCAAGGAAAACATTTTAAAGCAATTGGTTACATTGGATGTATAGAATACTGTGGAACACTCTCTCAAGTAGTCACCATCTTTGGGTATCTCTTTCAGTCTGGTGGTTCCTTTTTAATTTAAAATACATGTACAGAGATGGAAAGAACAAAACTGAATAAATTAGCTTCGTGTATGAAACCTAGTACTAAGATGGATATCTATCACTCTGCTCTTTCTAACAACTTCTACACTGAAAATTGAGTTTTAGCCTCCATGGACTCTTGGACCAATTGTTCAGATTTTAATCACAGGCAAAGTAGCCTTCCATAGACTTTCTGAGTCAGTTTCTGACCAAGCAGGGAGTATGCAAAGGATATTTCCCTGTGACCTTTTCTTTTTCCAGAAGAATAATCCTATTGGCCACTTTGTTTGGGTGAGACCTCACCTGGAGTACTGTGTGCAGGTCTGGAACCTTCAATAGAGGAAGAACATAGACCTGATGAAGTGGGGACAGAGGAAAGCCACGAAAAAATCACAGGGGTTGGAGCACCTTTGCTGTGAAGGCAGGCTGAAGGAGCTGGGGTTGTTCAGCCTGGAGAAGAGGAGGCTCTGGGGAGACCTAATAGCAGCCTTCCAGTACCTGAAGGGAGCCTATAGGAAGGCTGGGGAGAGTCTGTTTACAAAAGCCTGCAGTGACAGGATGAGGCTTCAAGCTGGAGAAGAGCAGATTTAGACTGGATATTAGCAATAGGTTCTTTAGTGTGAAGGTGGTGGACCACTGGAACAGTGGTTGCCCAGGATGCCCAGGGCAATGGTTGAGGCCCCTTCCCTGGAGATATTCACGGTGAGGCTTGACGAGGCTCTGGGCAACCTGGTCTAGTTGGGGGGGTCCCTGCTGACTGTGGGGAGATCAGACTACATGACCCTAGAGATCCCTTCCGGCCTAGACCATTCTATGATTCTATGATTCCCATGTTACTTGGAAGTTTTCTTTCTCTGCCAAATACATTTCCCCTTCTTCCCCTATGCCCTATCTGGACAATCCTCTTCCTCCCTCCCTCCTTCTCCCATTCAATTTGTTCTTTTACTGACTGCTGTCAGGCTTTACTGACTCCTCTGCAAAATTCAGCTGCTTCCTTTCTTCTCTTCCTCACACCAGGAAAATTTGCCAACCTCTGATTTGATCAGCCAGCTACAGCTACCTTACCAAAACTGAAGAGTGTGAGCAAACTTGGAGAAAAACCTGATCTGAAATGACCTGACCCATATGACAGGCAGTAGGCATTTTAATATGCAGTAAGTAGCTCTGAAAATAACACTGATTATGTGCTCATGTTCTACCTTGATTTCTCGTTCTATTTATCTTGTAAGACTTCACGGATTTATTTAGTGGGGAACAAAAAGCTTCAGACTTGCATGATAATTCCAAAGACAAGAATCCAGGGGGATGTCTAAACATCATTGGTTTGCTGACTGTGTATGGTTTCATGGAAAACTAGGGGGGCAGGGGGCATTACAAGATTTCTACAAATAGAGTACAGAAAATTTTCTATATATTTTGTAACTGCATGGTTTTTATACATCACCTTTACAGGCAGACCAGGTCACAGGTACATGACTGTGTGAACTGCGACTGTAAACGGAATGTAAATTTGGGTAACAACTCATAATTTTTGCATCAAATAATGCAAGTAGAAATGGTGCTAACAGATGCATTCAGTGGAACTACTCTCAAATTGCACTAATTCAAACCAGATTTACATATTTTGGGTTATTTTGGCTACAGTTCTGTTTTGCAATTCCAAACATCTGCTGCTTTGCATGAAGATCTTTGCATATTATCTGATGTAGACTGAAACATCATCTGTAGTAGTGAAGTTTGATTTGGCTCCTATGGCTCAATTTGTGATTGAGCAAGCTCACCAACTGCTCAAGACTCCACTGAAGATACTCTCCAGCTAATCATCCAGATGTGTCTCCTCTAACATCTCCTGCAGCTTTGCACAGCCTGTATATCTTGCAACCATCTCCTTTTGCTAAGGTATATATGAAAATTACTATCCCTGAAACCCAACAAATTTGTCTGCAGTCATAAGGGTGAATTTAATAAAAACTACCTGTCCTCTGCATTGCAGACTATCTCTAATCCTTGCATTCTGCCTAACATTTTACTCTAATCCATTCATCTGCAGCAGCAGGAAATGGAATGAAGCCCCTAGTATTTTATTAGAGCCTTAACAGCAAATGAAACCACAAAACCCCCTAAATTCTCAATGGTGGAGACTAGAATTTTATTTTCTAATAAGCTATTAAATATCCACTGCAAAACTGTAAGTATTCCTTAAAAGCATTTTTAGAGCCTGCTTCTTGGGAAAAATGACTTAACCTCAAATGTATTTTCTGTTTTGAGAAAAGAAAGGAATAATCCTCAGACACTTGTAAAACTCTTTAAACTGTTTATTCTGGTGCACAACATATTTAAGGATTGGTTCAGCTCCTCATCAATTTTTATTGGGTATTTTTTCAAAAACCTTCTCTGATGCTAATTTCAGCCACACCGAGTTTTTAACAATTATTTAAGTCAAAAGTGGAATTGAAGGAAAATTAACTTCAGATTTCAGTGCAAGCACAATTTTTAATATAGAAGTCCAGGTGCTTGCTTTTTGCAAAGTATTATATTGCCTAGTATGGAAATATTTAAATCATATGGATATTACCCACATAAGCAGATCGAAAGGCAAATTCAATTTTTTCAAATTTAAATTTAATTTTTTTCTCTGTAAAGAAAATTTAGAGATTACCACATAATTCTGTAGCTTGAGAAATAAGTAATTGAAGTAGGATGTCCCTGTGAAGGAGTTATTTTAGTCTATAATTTCAGAGCTGAACTACTCCTTCATGTTATTTTCTATAGCAAGGTGATAAGTTTGGGTCACATTCAGGTTAATTTTAGAGGAAATATAGTTACTAGTACATGCTATATCAAAATATTTGAGACATGGGAAGTGTATTCATCAAACAACCACTGATAATATCAAAATCTCATCAGAGCAACATACAAAATGTCTGCTTTTTCTTCAAGTTCATATGTACTTCTTACAGCCTATAAAAGATCTGTTATATTTAAGATTTGGTACTTCATATTAATACACTTATTTAAAATTACTTTCTATCTTGGCTTTGAAATTTGGTTTCTGAGTTACAGTCCCAGATTATGTTTGTGGATCACATTTTGTCAGTGATATTTATATCTACTACACTATCCTTAAACAACACCCGCTCAAAAGTAAAGAGCAAAGCAGATATCACAGTAAGCCTTACTCTTTAAAGTACACAGAAGAAAAACACCCAAACCTCAATGAGTCATAATTCCACGAAATATGAGGGGTCACTTATGTCTCAGTGACTTGTTTTTCAGCAAATGATTCACGACAGCAATATTCTGAAAGGTGCTTCTGGCGGTAGATCCAGATAAAATTTCCAAACTACATGGGCAAACACAATGGCACCTGCAATGTCTCCTGCTCTTTTTCTTCTGCTGTCAAGCAACACTTTAAAGACATCAAGGTCTACATCTCATTGTCATTACTTTATAATATTTCAATTGCACTTACATTGGTATTCAAAAGCAAGCTGTCTATTACAGAATCATGGAATGGTTAAAGGTGGAAGGTACCTTAAAGATTGTTGCTTTCCAACCCCACTGCCATAGGCAGGGACACCTCCCACTAGGTCAGGTTGCTCAAATCCCCATCTAGCCTGGCCTTGAACACCTCCAGGAATGGGACAGCCACAGCTTTCCTGGGCAACCCAAGCCAGCATATCATTGTAGCCCAAGAAACTAAGTTGAACAACTTGGAGAAGTTTATTCATCAGACAGATTAAGAGTTTTACTAAAACCCCTTTAGATCAGCAATTACAAGCAGCAAAACAAAAAAATCCATACAATGACGTCAAATGTGGTCGTTCAACAGATTAGACAAGAATATCACCTCAGCCCTGCTCAGGGCTGTACATACCAACGTGTCGTGAATCTGAAGTACAGGTCCCTCTTTGGGACAACATTTCTTTTGTGGGTTTATGCTTAGGCTGACACATATAAAAATCTGAGAACATCAACTGAAATATCACAATAAGGGTTAGGGAAATATATAGGTAATTTCTTTCTTCAGCCTTCTTCCTGATGATTGTACCAGTTATATGCATGAACACAAGATAGTTGCTCCAAACATATCTCCCAGTTCCCTAAGGTGTTATATATTTACTCATTTTTTGCAAATAAACAAATTTTTGTCTTCAAATTAAGTTTTGTATTTGTTTTATAGGCATCTCTGTCAGCACAGTTTTATCCAACATGTCAGACCCCACAAAGAGAGAACAGCCCAGTCTGAAAATCTGGCAAATTTATAGTCAGGAAATTTCTTTCCTGGCAGTAGTAGCTCTTACCGTAGGACCTCCCTGAAAAATCAGGGAAACCTCACTGGTTTTGTTGCATTTGGTTCACGTTTGCTACCTCGAGGACTATGACTACGTACTTTTAAATGCAAGCTGATTATCTGCTCAGGCTAGGCTAGGTACATGCATAAATTTGATCCAGATATTTGCAATTATGCTTTTAAATAATGCCAAATTTAAATAAACAAGAGAGAAGGTATAAATCTGTGAAATATAATTAGTTTAATCTTATAATATCTCATACACCATTTGCAATCAAATTTTTAAAAAAAAGGGCTCCTTTAGAGGCTTATTTTTTGAAGATCTGTAAAAATGAACCTTGTAGCATAATAACATCAGGGGTTTTATGTACAGAAATTAACTGAAAGATGAAGATACTTTTGCTTCTATCGGTTTGCAGCTCAGCACCTCTCAACTACACCAGTTGAAACTGGCTTCCGGAGCTGAATTGTTTGTGCAGAGTCGATGGACCACTCATTAGTTTCTCAGACTGAAAAAACCCTATTCCAAGTCAGGAAGAATTTTGCAACTGATTGATTTTTTTTGAACCCATTCAAGTGCTTGGTCGTCTAGAAAACAGACTTCATAGATCAAGACTTTTCAATTAGGATTATGTTCTCCCAGCTGCAATATGGTTTATATCTACAACCACAGAAGGCATCTCAGTGGTAGGTTGAGAAATTAAGACAGTATTAGAAGGTAATTATACTTATTTCTTTCTTTGTAAAGTACCAAGTAATCAAGAATGCACAAATTGTACTTTTGAAGATATTGCATGTTAGGCTTGCTAGATTAAAAGAGGCTTCTGCTGCTATAGAGTTATTTATCTATTCATTTAAGACAAATATCAATTGCAAAATGTCTGCTTGCTTTTTAACTTTGGTGTAATGCCAAGTATGTACATCAAATTTCAAAATATTACACAAAACTGTGTACAGAGTGAGTTACTACACAGCATAAACTTATACTTTATTTCAAGAGTTTACTTAATGTTTACCCAAATATCTTCATTACCCAGAATCAGGATGCCTGATTAATCTCTTTCCATAAGTATAGTAAAGAGTTTTCATGGAAAGAAATATGATTTATGCAGTTTTGGACCACTACTTAGTAAAGGTATATCTTCTAACTGAGGCTTCCATCTTTTGGAACAATATAAATAGTTAAGTATAGCAGGAGACCAGGATAAGAAATAACAGCAAGTAATTGTGTTACCTCCTCTTCAGTTTCCTTTTTAATTATACAAACAGCTTTTCTTGTTTTCTTACCTCTCCTTTTGAAGAAATTCCAACATGACCCTTAGGAGGAAACTTGTGGAGGGTGGAATACCTTTCAGTTGCCTTCACCTACTTCAGCTACGAGATAAGATACCCCGTCAGATGCCATATACTCAATGAATTGTAAAATACCAGTATGGACATTATTAGAACAATAGTTACTTCAGGCTATTTCAAAGAAACCCTTGTGGTGAGTCACAACTATGGTAATGCTTAGATGGCCAGTTCCATGAAAAGAGAAGCCAATGAACTCAAAAAGGGAAAAAAAAAAAAAAAACCAACTATTTTTATTTTAACAATTATAATACATCTATTGAAGAATTAGTTCTGCTTTTTCCAAGTTTGGACATTTTACATATCACAGAATTACAGAATCATCATGGTTGGAAAGGACCTCTGAGATCACCAAGTCCAACCATACACACGCAAAAAAATTCCTACAATCCCAGTCACTAGAGCATGCCCTGAAGTGCCACATCTACACTTTTCTTAAATATCTCCAGGGATGGTGACCCCACCACCTCCCAGGGCAGGCCGTTCCAGCGCCTGACCACTCTCTCAGTGAAGGAATTCTTCCCAATATCTAATACGAACCTCCCCTGCTGCAAGTTCAGACCATTTCCTCTGGTCCTGTCATTGTTCACTAGAGAGAAGAGACCAACACCCACCTCTCTACACCCTCCTTTCAGGTAGTTGTAGAGGGCAATAAGGTCTCCCCTCAGCCTCCTCCAAATTAAACATGCCTGGTTCCCTCAGCCTCTCCTCATATGACATGTTCTCTAGACCCCTCACCAGCTTGGTTTCTCCCTTCTGGACACTCTCCAACACTTCAATGTCCTTCTTGTACTGATGGGCTCAGAACTGAACACAGTACGTGAAGTGAGGCCTCACCAGTGCCCAGTACAGAGGCCTGATCACTTCCCTACTTCTGCCGGCCATGTTGTTCATGATACAAACCAGGATGCTCTTGGCACACTGCTGGCTCATGTTAAACGGGATGTCCACCAGCACCCTGAGGTTCTTTTCGGCTGGCCAGCTTTCCAGACACTCTTCCCCAGGCCTGTGGCACTGTATGCAGTTGTTGTGACCGAAATGCAGGACCTGACACTTGGCGTTATTGAACATCATACAATTGGCCTTGGCCCATCAATCCAGTCTGTCCAGGTCCCTCTGTAGAGCATTCTTACCCTCAAGCAGTGCTTCCTTTTGAGGCACAGCCTCTGATGGATTGCCTTTGGGAAGAAGTTCCATCAAACTCAAGCTCCTCCACAGATGGATGCCAAAAAATCAGTTAGCTTTTTTGTTACAGCCTGATCTTCTCTGAACTCCTTTTTTGGTCCCTAAAAGCATTCTCAAAAGCATCCTCAAAAGCATCTTGCTTCCGTTGCATCTGTAAAAGGGATTTATTACTAGTTTTTATGCTTTTCATAACTGATGACTCAAACTTCTTTTGCCATGCCTTATTATATATTTACATTTGATCTGTCAAGCTTCATGCTATTTTCTGCTTTCTTCATTTGGATATAACTTTAGCTTTTTGAGGGGTTCCTTTTTAATTCTTGTACTCCATTTTGTAGCCATGCTGGCTCATTTTGGTCCCTCTAAAGGCCCTGCTTTCCCCTCAATTATATTACTATGACTGGAAGAAATTATGAACCAAACATTAGTGAGTGCTGTGAATGTTAATACATTGTGTTACACGTTTAACATAAATGTGTTCTTTTCCCTTGAAGTCACACTCTGAGACACTTGAAAGTAAATTCCAGTAAATAATGTTTCACCATCAAAGAGGAGCCACAGAGTGTTTAAAATCCAGCGCAAACATGCTCAAAAATAAATCTGCTTATAAGGCACGAGTCTTTATATATCTAAAAAATAAGAATTTAATTCAAGTAACACAGTGTTGTTTGAAAGATTACTTTTCAGCAAATGTTTTTTCTTCACAGAATGGGGAGCCTAAGTAAGCGCTGCCTAAAATACAACCAGGGTAGAAATGCTGCAAAAGCCTGAAAAGCTGGAGGTACAGATGGACAGGTGGGTGGATAGGAGCTAGGTACCAGGACAAGGCTCAAGCCAAGTTCTCTGTTTTTAAACAGGCTGAGAATTTATGAGCCAGACGAGTAACCAGAGACAGACAGACAATGAATTTTACCTTTCATGCCTCCTCTTCTTGTACATCACTGAAGGGATAAAGAAAGCTGCAAAGAATCCAGATATTTACATTTAACTAGTCTTTTGCACAA
This sequence comes from Nycticryphes semicollaris, assembly GCA_013400055.1. Lineage (NCBI taxonomy): Eukaryota > Metazoa > Chordata > Aves > Charadriiformes > Rostratulidae > Nycticryphes > Nycticryphes semicollaris. Next base: position 547,156 of record VXBJ01002472.1, on the reverse strand, counting down.
TTTTAAATCTGAAAGTTAATTTTAAATCTGATGTTAATTCAGTACCACAAAGGAGAGGATGACTGAGGAAAGACTCTCTCCTCTCTTTTATACAGCTTTAAGTGGAGTTACCAGTGGTTTATTGAATGTAGATTCAAACACAGGAAGTAGATTTTCAAATTTATGCAGCAAGTCATTGCACTGTCATTTATTCCGCGAATATCTAGTCGGCGATGTTCAAATTTCTCTTTTCCTTGGAATATTCCAATTATATCCAAGTATCGATGCAATCCTACTTTATATTGTAATAACTAGCAAGGATCATAGACATGTGGACACTTATGCATTATGAAAAGCACTTTTTAGTTAAGAGCATGCTTAGTTCTCTAGAAGTTCTCAGAACATTTATGGAAAGGATTTGTTTTGTTTTGTAGTACTCACCAGGCATACCACAGAGGCACAGTCTGGATGCTATGGCTTTTATCTTTAAGAAAGGTATTATCCTATTTGCTTTGTTAAAGATGAGGTAAGTGAGGAATTTAATTTTTTCCTTCAGACTAGAAAATTATAAATAGAAAAGCAAAAAGTTTAACCTAAAGCAAGAGCCACTAAAATGCAATTTAAAGTCAAATTACAATGTCAGGTGGAAAGAAAAGTAATTCTATTGGCAAAATCATGGTTTTAAATTGCCTATATCAGCTGCTACCACTTTGCAATACTTTTCTTTTTCATTAAATGAGGACTGGAGGAATTATGCATGGGTTTTAAAATTAAGTTCAACGTCATCAAATCTTGTAAAAACAACTTAAGTTTTAACTCTCCTAATTTAGCCTTGTTTACTCTTCTGATTTAGTAGCATTTGTCCTTGTCTGAGATATGCAAAAATATGTCGGTCTGAAAACTGCTACCTATTTGTAGGTGGGGTTACTATTATAGGAAAGTGCTCTGGTGATAGGGCTGCTCCACTGAACATGATCCCTGCACCTCTTGCCCCCATGACTGATCACAAGTCCTCACTGTTATTGCCTGGGTCTGCCTTCCTTGCTCTTTCTTCCTGGCAGTGGGATGCAGTGTTAAAAATGTAATCAGTAGGCACATCCAACAGCTGAAGGAAGGCAGGAAGCATTTTGTTTCTGAGGGCATCACCCACCCTTCCTCAGAAGTGTGTCACTGTTACACAAGGAAGGTGTGAGAACCTGGGGAAGTGTTAATGTTGGCCATTCCCAGTGAAAATAAAACTCACAGAAGCATTGAATAGCTAGGGTTGGAAGGGACCTTCAAAGGTTACCTAGTCCAACTCCCCCTGCAATAAGCAGGGACATCTTCAACTGGATCACATCACTCAGAGCCCCATCCAACCTGACCTGGAATGTTCCCAGGGATGGGGTATCTACCACCTCTCTGGGCAGCCTGGGCCAGTACTTCACCACCCTCAGCATAGAAAATGACTTCCTTACATCTACTCCAAATCTACCTTCTTTAATTTAAAACCTTTACTCCTTTTTCTATGGGAACAGCCCCTGCTAAAAAGTTTATCCTGTAGGCCCCCTTTTTGTGCTAAAAGGGTGCTATAAGGTCTCCACAAAGCCTTCTCTTCTACAGGCTCAACACCTCCAACACTCTCAGCCTGTCCTCACAGCAGAGGGGCTTCAGCCCTCTGATCATATTTGTGGCCTCCTCTGTACCCTTTCCAACTGGTCCCTATCTTTCCTAGTCCCTCTGACACATGTTTTTCTTCTGTGCTCCAAAGTAGTATGCCAATAGCATATTTTGTGTTTTATTTACTGGTGGAGAAATACTCCTAGGAATGTTAGGTGCCACGAGCTAAGAATAAATAGACTTGGAAACAACAGGTAACATTCTGTTTTTCACAGCAGAGCTTCCTGATTTTTTTGTAAGCTCTAATGTTAGCCTAACTTGAGCAGGTATTTGAAATTTGCACACATAAAGGTCAGGGCTACACCCTTTCCCATGATTACATATTTGCTTATGACTCTTTGGAATACTGTATTTCACCCCTGCAAAACAGCAGAGATGGATGGCTGTGCCTAAAACCTTTACAGACAGACTGCTCCATCCTTGCAGGTTGTATCTTCTTGTGGGTTTGGCAGTGGTTGCTTCTTTGTCCTGGTGTTTCTGTGTCCCACCACTATAACCAAGACACCCACAGCAAAGCTTTCCAAGGGACAACGAAGCAAGGAAAAGCTTTCCAGTGTAAAGTCAATGAATTTAATGTCTTCTTTACATTCCTTTGGCAGGAAAAAAATATGGTTTAGGCCAACCAAATATTGATTTTTAAATGTTTTCTTAGCCTAAGAACTGCTATATCAATTAATTCTGGAATCTTATTTATTAGGCACCATTTACCTTTTGCTGCACATGATGTGGGAGTTTGCATAAACAATTCTACTTCACATTCAGCATGCTCCATTCAAACGGATTTTTGATGATATGAGGTCATATGATGCAAGCATATTTGTCAGAAAAATATGTAAGGGTCTTTTTCTGTTGTTTCTGCCTCATTAATATGATTTGAACTTGTAATTTTGTGAAAATGAACGGGGAAAAATCAAGTCCATCAGGCAGCTTCATGCTGACACATACATACATCAGGAAAATGCAGAGTCAGACCTTTTAGATGCCCGGTTGCTTCAAAAGACTACACAGAGCTACTCAACTGATACTGGGCAATTATGGGATAATCTCCTAGTTGTTCATAGCTAAATAGTAAATTAAACCCTAAAAGTTTAAAAGAAAAAAAAAAAGAAAACCTTACATAGGTTATTACTGTACTCAGTCTCACGCTTTTTTTAAGAGCTTCATTGAATGGCTTTTTAATGTGTGAGGATGGCACAAAGACAGTGATGAAATTACTGCAAAGGGACTGCTGTGATGTGGGGGGCAGATGCCAATTTTTGGGAACAGATGTAACAAGAAGAGTTGTGTACTCCCCCTAAGTGCCCTGCAGACACAGTACACCTCGCTGTGTCACTTAAGGTTTTTATGTGCATTCTTTAAGATGGCTTGCTGAAGCAAACATTTGTATTTCATAGACATACTTGCAGGCAAGCAGAGCTTTTCACTGATACAGAGCTGCAAAGATCTGGATCATCAAAATTATACTCCTCTCTAGCTTTTTTTTTTTCCTCCAAGCACATTAAAATACCATACTGACATACCAAAAGCTCAGAACACCCCTCAGGTATAAATGTAACCACTGTTTAATTGTTTTTTATAAACACAAAGATAGGCATGTGGCCTATTTCTTCTAAAATGGCTTAATTTTATGGAAATCTTCTACTCAAATCAAAAGATCTGGGGCGGGATTTTCAAAGCTGCCAGGAAGCAAAGTCACAGAAACGTTCACCGTCTCATGTGTGACCACTTTAACAGGCAGGTGTTTATATCCCTGCTTTTTACTGCACACATCTAAGCATTTCAAGTAATTCTTTACATACTGTTGCATTTTTAGACATCAATTGGGTTGATAAAGAACTCCTCATTTGGATAGATAAAAAAGCAAGCTACCCCAAAATCGGTGCATCTGGGATGAAATGTACTTTGTTTTACATCAGCCATATGTTTAGCCAGTAAAATGAGCTGCAATCCAAGTGCAAGGAAATACAGGTCTCATTTCCCGCTGAGTTTATAAGATTGTTCCCTTTTCCCATTAATTTCTTTACTCAAAAGTCTAACTTGCCAAAATTTAGAGTCATTCCTGTCTTTGACCAAAGCTTGTTATTGCTGTCTCTACATTGATAGATTCAGTTTATAAAATTTGCACTTTGACACAGACGAATTTAAGCTGGAGTGCCCGTAACGGTATCACTAGCATGTAAACATATCTCAAGTTCAAAAACTAACATTAAATAACTTCACATTTTTGGCAGAAATTTCAAAGTTGCAGATTTTACCCATAGGAGTATCTGTTAATTTCTTCAGAGGACATTCCCACCATATTCTGGTCTGTCAAAAATGGGAAGAGAGGAACTGACATTAATACACTAATTGTGGTATCGATACACTATACATTCCTTAACTAAACCCAACAATGATATGAGATGACAACATAGGCCCCACTATCTGTGGCTATGACAACACTTTGTCTTGTTAATAATGTCTCCAGCACGTGCTGAAAATTTTACTGAAATGTAAATTTTTCTCACTTTTCAGTTTCACCTTGGGGAACAATACCACAGACCTTTTCATTTGAAACGCTGATATTCCAGATCGAAACATCTTGACCCTGTTAAAAAGCGTAACTGCAAATTTTTGCAAAGAACACGGCTGAGTTGCATTTACATATCAGGAAAACTGTGGGAAAACAGGAGAACCTAGAATAGTTAAAAGATATGTCAGTATTTTAGTCCAAAATAAATGAAGCTTTAGATAAAAGTAACTATTGTTCACTGCATCTGTGTTTTAGGAATATTCATATTAAGTCCTGTGCCACTTCGGTTTCTCATGACTACAAAACATATATGCAAATGTTTGTATTTTTTTGCATTTTTATCCAAAATTGCATAGAGCAACTCTTTTGAAACTTTGGACCGTACCTACTTACCTTAATGATAGTGAGCTGTGGATAGGGGGCCTGTAGGAGAGATAGGGAGGGTCTCCTTCTCAGGGAGGGGAGTGATAGGATGAGGGGGAATGGTTTTAAACTGAAAGAGGGAAGATTTGGATTTAATATTAGGAAGAAATTCCTTGCCCTAAGGGTGATGAGGCACTGGCCCAGGTTGCCCCGAGAAGCTGTGGCTGCCCCATCCCTGGAGGGGTTCAAGGCCAGGCTGGATGGGCCTTTGAGCAACCTGGTCTGGTGGGAGATGTCCCTGCTCATGGCAGAGGGGTTGGAACAAGAGTGTCTTTCAGGATCTCTTCCAACTCTAACCATGTTATGATTCTATTCTATGATTCTGAGAGGCAGAATTCAACAAAAGAATATTTTGTGATCTTCACATAACAGCTCAGAGAGAGTATTGTGGAGAGGCGCTATTATCTTCTCAAATGTAAGCCATGAAAACAGATCATCTACTAAGATGAAATCTTTACTGTTTCAGCCCTCACAAGCCTGTAAGTAAAAGCCTTGGCTACTTGTGACTGTGTTTCACAAACTTCTCCAATTAAATTTTTAATTTACTACAGTTGGAGATTTTCCTGAATCAAGACCACAGGAAAAATAGTATCATAATGCCTAAATCACACAGAATCACAGAATCACAGAATCTTAGTGGTTGGAAGGGACCTTTGAGATCATCGAGTCCAACCACATGAAAAAAAAACAAAAAAACAAACAAACAAA
>VXBJ01002472.1:427960-541642 GCA_013400055.1 Nycticryphes semicollaris | reverse complement strand
ATGACTTCCCTACTCCTGCTGGCCACACTGTTCCTGATACAAGCCAGGATGCTGTTGGCCTTCTTGGCCACCTGGGCACACTGCTGGCTCATGTTTAGCCGGCTGTCCACTAACACTCCCAGGTCCTTTTCTGCCAGGCAGCTTTCCAGCCACTCTGCCCCAAGCCTGTAGCGCTGCCCGGGGTTGTTGTGACCAAAATGCAGGACCCGGCACTTGGCCTTATTAAACCTCATCCCATTGGCCTTGGCCCATTGATCCAACCTGTCCAGATCCCTCTGTAAAGCCTTCCGACCCTCAAGCAGATCAACGCTCCCACCTAGTTTGGTGTCATCTGCAAACTTACTGAGGGTGCATTCAATCCCCCTGTCCAGATCATCGATAAAGATATTGAACAAGACCGGCCCCAGAACTGAGCCCTGAGGGACACCACTGGTGACTGGCCTCCAACCAGATTTTGCTCCATTAATCACAACTCGCTGATATTACATAAATATTACACCAAACTCATTAAGCCAAGGTCCTGAGCAGGGACCTGTTAGGAAGACCATGAAGTCTGTCCAGAGGGCTGTGCTGTGTGCTAAAAGCTGAATGAACCTCATAAATTGCAATTTCACTGCTTCAGTGTTCAGACTGGAACAAGCAGAGCAATTTAATTAGTCACTAAATTGCACTTTATCAGTTTTTAAAAACTGAACAACCAAACATCAGAGGAAATGCCAACTCTTGAGCTTCAAATTAGTGTAAAATAACATATTTTGAAGTCTTCCAAGCTATATATATAAAGGGGGTTTGTTCTATTTACTGCCCTCTGTCACAATGTATTTGCTTTTTCATTACAGCACTATCTGACAAAAGACCAGATCTATGAAACCTGTGTAATGCTCTGTCCTTCTTTGAACTCCCAAAAATCAAACTTGAAACTGCCATGTGCACAATGAGATTAATATTGCACATGGAAATTTACTTTTCAACCATTTCCAGCTGAAGTCATGAGGAAAACTACTTTACTATGCCTTTCCTCCTTAACACTCATTAAACATTTTTCTTCTTTAAATTCAGTGTTGTCTCTTGGCTTTTAGAAATGCACTACAGAAAACAATTTTTACTCACTTGCGTTGTTGCTTTGGAGAATCTACAATACACTTGGCTGAAAAAAAAAAAAACCTAAAACAAAAAGAAAAGAAAAAAACATAATGAATATTCAACAGTAGATTACTGTTTGTAATTCTGAGCAGATCTATAAAGGCAAAGAAAAAGAAAAGTCAAAAGTTTTATTTTTGCCCTCTTTTATATATCGCCATGGATTAGAAATCATACCCTGTTAATTTTTGTCATGAGTCTCCTCTGTTTTTCTGTTATATGTGTAAACATGCCGAAACAAACATCAATAAAGTATTTTGTCAAAGAATTTGATGATAGGGTTTAGTTCTTTCTCCTGAAAACGTATCTTGCTGAAGTAGTACAGGAAAAGTTAACCTGTAAGGTTGGCAACCAATTAATATACTTGCACAACGATCCTGCTAAAATAACAGATTATATAAGCAGTTGTAGTGTCAATGGGTGTATCCTCTCACTGTTGTTATAACAAAACAAAACAAAAAAAGAATATATAAGAGAAATACAGGATATAGAGGTCTGTGCTGCCATCCTGTGTGACCTGGACAGGCTGTAGAGCTGGGCAGAGAAGGCCCTCATGAGGTTCAACAAGAGCAAATGTAGGGTGCTGCACCTGGGGAGGAAGAACCCCAGGAACCAATACAAGTTACAGGTGGATCTCCTTCTGAAGAGGACCTGACAGTCCTGGTGGATAGCAAACTTTCCATGAGCCAGCAATGTGTCCTTGTCGCCAAGAGGACCAATGGAATTCTGGGCTGCATAGGGAAGAGTGTGGCCAGTAGGTGGAGGGAGGTCATTCTTCCCCTCTATTCTGCACTGGTGAGGCCACAACTGGAATACTGCATCCAGTTCTGGGCTCCCCAGTTCAAGAGAGACAGGGAACTACTGGAGAGAGTCCCGTGTAGGGCAACAAAGGTGATTAAGGAATTGGAGCACCTGTCTTACAAGGAAAGACTCAAAGAGCTGGGACTCTAGCCTGGAGAAGAGAAGGCTGAGGGGAGACCTTATTAATGCTTATAAGTTTCTGAAGGGTGGGCTGAAGGAGGATGGAGCCGGACTCTTTTCAGTGGTTTCCAGCGATCAGATGAGGGGCAAAGGGTACAAGCTGGAACATAGAACGTTCCATTCAAATATGAGGAAAAACTTCTTCCCAGTGAGGGTGATGGAGCACTGGAACAGGCTGCCCAGGGAGGTCATGGAATCCTCTTCTCTAGAGGTTTTCAAGACCTGCCTGGACACAGCAGTCCTGAGTGATGTGCTCTGGGCAATCCTGCTTTGGCAGGGGAGTTGGACAAGATGGATCTCTAGAGGTCCCTTCCAACTATGAGATTCCATGATTCCGTGATAGTGTGGCCTACGTCAATAGACAATTTAAAAATATTTGGAAGACAAAGTCTGTCTGCAAGTTAGAAGGCCAAGTGAGCTCCTTCCACTTTCTTTGTCTCAGAAGGACAAACTTTCATTTAGGATCTACTCTCATGTTCTGAATAAATAAAATAAAAATCAATGGAAGCATACATTTCTACACTATCAACATAGCTGTCTCCAAACAATATCTTCTCCAGCTATTAATGTGTTTTCATATATAAATAACAATTCGATATAGCTAGTCAGGCATGCAGTGATGGGTTGGATTGTTCTGAAATGCAAGCCACACCTTTTATTGCACAAATTATTTTTTTCACAGATTTTACAGTTTGTACAACAATTTATTGATAAGAGGATAGCTGTAGATTTATGGTGTATGGCATAAAAAATAAATTAAAAGCGCAATATATAGAACCATACTCAGCCTTCTAACACATCTACATGCCTAAGGTCACCCTCTGGCTAGTGTTTGAAGGTGGGAAAAAAATTGCTGTGTCCATTGATTAAAACCATAGCACTGAGGAAACCATCAAATTCAGCTTTTGAACACAGCATTTTCTTAAAATAGCTAATAAGACCTCTGTGTCAAAACAGCAAGCATAAAAGTTTTGCCTGAGGCTGGATTTATCTTTCCAGGAGGAACATATCCCATGCTTAATGAAACAAGTGATGCACAGAGAAAATAAAAGCTGAATATCAAAACTGCTATTACACTTGGTCAATCAGGCCACTGGCAGAAAAAAAATTAAGTAAAGTTTTATGAAAGCTCATTTTCCTGGAAAAAAAAAATTACAAAGTAATAATGAAGGAAATATTCAGTTATTTTCCTGTTATACCTACACAGAGGATAATGTGCTTAAAGAAAACCTTTCTGTGTAAATGCCAGTGAAACACTACTTCTGAGCAAAAGTACCACCCATAACTTCAGGTGTTAGTTTAAGACAATGTGAATATCCCTTAAAAGTCACTGCCCGTTTGGAAAAATGTCACTGCCTATCTGTGCCTCGCTGAGCGTTGTATCAGTCCTGTCCCAGAAGGTGTGACTTTAGGGGCAACATAACTGGCAATATTCAGAATCTGCCACATTTCCTCAAAATCTCCGAAGAAAAGGTAGCTCTGCTTTTGTTCTGCATAAAAGGAAGAAAAAGTACCAAGTTTCAATCGGTTACTTGAAATATATCCCTTTATTTAGTGAAAAAAAAAATGGAAATATTCACTGTTGGTAAATTTTTCTGTCAAAGTAAGCCTCCTCTCATAGATGCTTGTTACGTTCAATTTAGCACCACCTGCTACAAAATGAAAGTAAAACCAGCCTTCTGCAAATTCTATAAATGCCTTAACCAGCAAAGATGATATGCATATCTCAATAAAAATCAGTTCAGATTACACAGAGCAACATTAGAGAACAATATTTCAATTTTACAATATTAGTACCATATTTCAAAATAAATTAGCTGTAATCTATTTGGGGCGTGTTGCAAAAGGTGCCATGATTGCACATGTAAATAATAATAATAATGCAAATTTGCATGCCTGATTCCTCTTTCTAGAAGCACTTCTGTTCTTACCCACTGAGCGAAGATAAACTCTGTGCTTTATGTGACCTATCACAACTAAGTCCTGCAGACTCCATCAGACCCTGCAGCCTGACTCTGTATGTCACTGAGGGGTAGATTGTGAACGCTGTATTTCCTCTGCTAAGCAATAGGCTGTATCAAAAGACAATGATTTCGTTTGCTTCATGTCTGAAGAAATTGTGACCTTGAAAAGATTTTAAAAAGCTTACTTTAATAAAGATAATCTTATTAAGCAAATTGTTACAACGAATTCTTTCCTCTACTACAGAAGAAAAATAGGGGTTCCCCAGTTCTAAATGTTAGAATGTAGATGATATTATACTAATATTCTTCATTACAACATCTCAATTGACAATGGCACTAGAAACTACCATCCATTTAATCAGGATAAGATCTGCAAATACAAAATTGAAGAGATTAGCGTACGGTTAATTAACAATTTTTAAAGTTCCTGATGAACAAATTAATGCTTCTCAAGCACACTGCAACGCTATTTTCCCTGTAAAACAGCAGAAACCATCTGAGAATTAAATACTTCTCATTTATCTCATTTTCACTTGTAATTTAAACAAAAGCAAGGAAAAAAAATATGAAAAGGTCACCCCGAGAGGTGACAGTTGAAGTCTAAATTGGCTGTTCAGTGGTACCAGTGAAGGACAAGTGAATATATATAAGAAATAAATGTTTTAAACTTGCATTTAATGTCTTTTTCTCAGCTGACATTTAAACATACAACGGTTTCCTGCACGAACTCTGAAAGAAATCTGAGAACACATTTGTTGCCAAATATAAGCCTCCTATGTATCGTTTTACTGCTTAACAGCAATTAATGCAGATATTGGGATCTTCAGTTTTTCTCAAAAAAATTCAAGCTATTTTAAATATAAAACTTTCATAATAAAGAAAAAATATGTCTGAAATCCAAAGTATTTCTATGCAGGTGAAATTCCTGAGATGGAAAACATTAATTCTGAAGAATTTATCCTTGTGGTTTGGTGTCAGCCAAGGTCACTACTCAACATTTCCTGGAGGCCTTTCTCAAAATAATAGATAATAGCTGGGCACCAGCTATTTCCTCTAGCATTTGGCCCCATATGTACATTGCTAATATAGAGAGAATACCATAATGTATTTTGTAAATGACTGTTAGAAACAGAGAGCTTCGTAGCTTTTGTCAAATTGGGGCAGGAAAATTAAAGTTGTATGTATTTTTCTAGAGAAACTGTAAAAGGAGTGGGTATGAAATGTTCAGTGTAAGCTGCTGACAGTATTTAATTGCAGGAGAAATTTTTGGAGTCTGGCCATTGAAAATGTCTTGGAACGAATTACTTCCATTAATCAGTTGTAAGAATTGGTATGTGAGTTACTATGGAAACATAATATGCTTCTCTATTTTTAGCATCTTCAAACCAAAACTAAGAATATCTACCCTCTTCTGTTTTATGCAGCAAATTAAAGGAATTTTCTTTCTTAATGTTTGATTCAGCATGAAATTTTTCAGGCAGCCGTGACAACCCTGTCAGTAGTAATACTCAACTGATTGACAATAAGGATGATATGTAAGTGTTGGAATGTGAGCATTCAAGGGAGTAGCATGTCCTGACCTGGTATAACTTTAATAGCGCTCTCTGACTTATGACTTCTTTCATTTATGATAAACGTCCTTATTCCCAGAGGTGCTCCATGTAATCGAGCTCAAGTGGGACAAGTCAGTGATATGCACAGCAGCTATTCAAAACTATTTAGATAAGAAATAACACATTGCCATAAGACAGGCAGGGTTTTTTTTATTCACACCCTTCATATAAACCATTATGGACTAAGGAATTTGATGCAGTAATAGTTGTAATATTTAAGGAAATTCAGTTTTACTAAAATATACTGTGCTCCATCAGAAATACTAAATAGTCATACTTCCAAGGTCTAGACAAGCAAACATTTAAAGGAGATTCCCATTAATGCTTGCGTAGGCTCAAGTTGGAAAGGACACGATAAAGATCCTTTGCAGCTTTTAGCATTTTTACTTTTGACCATGCATTTGAAACACAAGTTTTCAGAATCACCATGAGATAGTGAAACAAACAAACAATTTATTTTTTTTTAAATGAGGCATAGGAAAACTATGTCCTGCTAAATAATTTTCTTCAAACTCATTCAGCTATCTCTAAATCAGTGGTAAGACATCAGTTAAGTCTGATTGTTCATTAATGTGGAAATAGTCAGCCCAAACTCAAATAGAGGAACGGAAACTTCATGATCCCTGGGTAATAGAACTGCATGGTCTAATATAAAAGAGGACAATATTCTACAAGAGAGCAGAAAGACCTAATTTCCTACTTTTCATAGGGGAAACCCAAAGCTTTAAAAGCTAATGATATTTCTGGGTAAAGAAACAATTATGGCCATAATTTTATGCATGTTTTTTCATCACGCTTTGCCAGCTGATGTTCGATCTCTGGGTTACATGACTTTTGGTATGTTCATAGCATAGGCAAAGGCTAAAATAAGGAATGCTGAGCCACCACTGTATTCCCACAGTCTATTTCATTTATGAAAACAGAAAATTTGTTAGGAACAACCCACTTTAATTCAGAGAGAAAAGTCACAGAATTTCATCTTTTCATCTGCAGTTTGTATCAGGGTACTATACACAGGGCTGATATTTTGCTCATGTTTTAGGGAATTTTCTTAAATTATTTCCAGCAATTTTTTGTGCCATCCTGCAGCTGAAAATCCAAACCACTATTATTATAGTCAAAATGGTTTCTCCAGCTTTTGTTTGACCATTCTTCAACTCTTTCTGTCAGCTAATATTATATCATTGCTAGACTAATTTGAAGACCTCCCTTTCTTCCTTTTGCTTTCACCTGACATAAGCACTAAGGCCAGCAAGCAAGATAAGTCAGAGCAGTGTTCTCTTTTCTCAATGCAGGAGGGATTTTCTGAGGAAGCATGTCTTTGTGCATGAGAAAGGGAGAAATGACCCCAGAAAAGGAGGAGGAGGATAAAAGGGAGTAAGCCACATCTAAATGGCATCACAAAATATCGACTGAAAGAGAGATTGTGCCAAAGAAAGTGAGATGCGGGTGGTGTGATGTCATCTCAGCTTATTTATATACAACAAAGCCCATAAATATGCAGTTCAAATCTTGTATTTAGTTACAAAATGTGGAACTCCCATGTGAATCCAATAAAACAGAATTGGCGAGAGGCCAAATCCACCAAAGAAAAAAGAAACATATTTTATTTCTCTAGCAAACTCCATTAAAGTACAATACATATATATAAAAAAAGAATGCCTACCAACATTCATGTCTCTGCACTACTTGACACCGAAGATAGGCAGTACTCCATGCAGCAGACCAGGGAACAGAGTTCCTCCAGCAAGTAGAGCTGTGGTAACTGGAACCAGAAGAAATACAGGCATGAAAAAGCAACAAAACACAGCCCAGTGCAAAACAGAATTTGGTGAATTACAGAATCACAGAATATTTATGGTTGTAAGGGACCTCCAGGATCATCAAGTCCAATCATAAACAAACAAAAACAAAACCGAAAAACCAACCAACCAAACCCAAAAGCACCACTCACCAAAAACACCACACCCCAAAAACTCCCACCATAACAACAACCACCACACCCAGCAATCTCAGGCACTAGAGCACACCCTGAACTGCCACATCTACACTTTTCTTAAATACTTCCAGGGATCATGAGCCCACCACCTCTCTGGGCAGGCTGTTCCAGTGCCTGACCACTCAGTGTACCACTGGAAAAGGAGTACCTTCTTATTTCTAAATCGATTAGTTTTGCTGAAGGTAACAGGGAGGGAAGAAAGAGTATAGATTCAGGACTGATGGCAGACGTAGAGAATATCATAATAAGAGTACAGTGTGACCCACAACATTTTAAAACCATGAACAACAAATCATGGAAGACCTCTTTTTAGTTTGGAATGAATTTTCATGTAACATTCATCTGCATGTTTATTTAATATTAGGTCTATTTTCCTTAAAACAACATGATTCCTTTGTACCATGTATCTATGATGATTTGTAATGTGATATGTTTACTTTTAATTTTTAGCAATGAATCCATGTTTTGTTTATAGAAGTCCTTATTTCTTACAAATTGTTTCAACTAAATTGGATCCACTGTGAGATCACACTAGTTTAGATCTTTCTATCTTTTCTTATATTTGCTCTTTCAGCTTCATGGAACTTCACCTTCTCTTTTTACTGTATTTGAAAGGGAAACTCGCTGAAGGGCATACTCTTCTTTGTTTTGCTTTGCTTTTTCGCTTTGCAAGAAATATAAAAAATACACATTTAAAAATTACACATTTATCTTGAAATAAAATTATTTAAATAAGTATTGTATATTCAGTCAATGGAAGTACTTTCTTGTAGATGATTCATAGAGAAGAAATAATATCAAGCTTGACATAATGACATTATGTTAAAGTATGACCAAAGGGCAGGACATCTTGAGACAGCGTCACCATATTATGTTGTTCTCTGTTGTCCTCCTTTCTGTCAGGGTGAGGTGAGGTGGAGAAAGAAAGGGGATAACTTCTTTATTTTAGATGCATCATCATGTTCCACCCCATCTTTAAGATTTACTTACCCTCCGGTTCACTGCATGCTCACAGCAGGCTTTTTGATTTACCAGGACCACTGGCTAAACTCCAAGTGAGAACTTCCATTCTGAATAAGATGAGCAAAAACTTATGTCAGACTGCAGTTCAAGAGAGAATTATGAGAATACATCAGGAACTGGACATTCAAAGAACATGTTTTTGATAACATCCCCGGACATCTCCTGAAACTAAGCACTGATGTTTCTTGAGAGTCTTGGCATTTCATATTTGGCAGATAGAGTAATTTGATATATAATACATAAAATACTCCAAAGGTGGAGCAATTTTATCTACAATTCTGCCTGAGCATATACAATTGCTTGATATCTGTTAGCATTTATACACTCTTATTCACTTATGACACCTGACTGTTTAGGTCTTGATTGAGTAATTGCTGGAGCCACGGCTGATGGAACAATATTCTTCGTATTTCCTTTCTTTCAAATGAAAATATTTAGTATTTCATAATCTGCTATTTATTTAGAGAAAACTGGAAGCAGAAAAAATAAAATCAAGTCTATGATATGGCTACTTAATACATATGCATACATATCCAGAACTTAGATGAAATCTTCCTGATTGGATACAAATTTTTGGACATGGGAAAGCTTATGAACTGCATGAGTTCTGCAAAGCTGTGACTCTAAACTGCAGAGAAACAGAAAATTATTTTAGCTACAGGAAACATTTGACATTCATTATTTTTGGCATATCCCTCCATTCTTGTCCTTTTCAAAGAGCTCAGAAGAGTTTGTATTCATAATGATAGTCTGAATGACCCTGCATGTAAAAATAAAATCATAGAAGAAACAGGAAAGCAAATATCATGCTTTATGTGCAAGAGACTTCTGCAATACAGGAAGGAAAAAATAATGTCTATATGGTGCAAGAAATTTCTCTGTGATAAGATGGGTCACAGAAAAATGCTTCTGTTTTCTTTTTTTGGTAGTCATTCAGCAGTATACAGACATACAGTCAGCTGCTTCAGTTATTTTTTTATTTCAGTAATGATGAAATACGTGTCATTAAGATTATCTCTTTGAAAAAATGGCTTTTTTATTTTAGGGGGTACTGTCTTTTAATAACAAAATAGTCAACATTTTTCTAATGGAATTCCAAAAAAGGTCTCCTAATGCAGTATATTTCTACAGAGTTATGTTTGTACTCATTTAAGTCATAAAACTTCTCTATTTTTATGTCATTTTCTGAGCACTAGATGTCCCAATTTGTGAATTTCACATATTAGGAAGTGCATTAATTACAGCATTTATTTTAAAATTCTGTTTTAAACCGTTTCCAGCCCTCTAACTAGGTTAGGAAATGAATGAGTCTATTCCCCTTAAGGGTTTGAAACTTAACAGCAGACTTAATTAAAATATAATAATCATAGAATGGTTAGAGTTGGAAGGGACCTTAAAGATCATCCAGTTCTAACCGCCCTGCCATGGGCAGGGACACCTCCCACTAGAACAGATTGCCAAAAGCCCCATCCAGCCTGGCCTTGGACACCTCCAGGGATGGGGCAGCCACAGCTTCTCTGGGCACCCTGAGCCAGGGTCTCACCACCCTCGCTGCAAAGAATTTCTTTCCATTATCTCATCTAAATCTCCCTTCTTTCCAATTTAAAGCCGTTACCCTTTGTCCTGTCACTACACTTCCTGACAAAGAGTCCCTCTCCAGCTCTCCTGTAGGCTCCCTTCAGATCTACAACATGTAAATCTTACAAGGTGCAAATTTCAGACTTAAGCTGATGAAATTATATACTTTATGATAAGATACATTTTAATACTATAAACTGGAAATAAAAAATTAAAAACCCAGTTCTACAATTCTGTGTTTGTAAGAACTCAGGTTCAATGGCTGTTGCATTTATTCAGCCAAAATAAACCTAACTCACTAGAGATTTGAAATTTTACAACTGCTTCCAGCAAGTCAAATTGGAGGTGTCAATTTTATCTTTTCCTGTTATACTTACCTAAGTACTGTTATACTCTATTCTATTCTATACTATTTGTACTGTCTACTCTATACATCTGTTATTCTAGGTGACCTTTAAAGCTGGGCAAAAAATCAAGTTCAGTATGAAATGCCTTTGATAGATGGGCTGCGGAAGGTTTTCTCACCACCAGATTTCAATGGACTTATAGATAAATTATCCTTCCTCTACTTGCATTTACTAAATGTCACAGAATTCAATATCATATGTGCCCAGTCAAAACCATTTGGTTGGCTGGTTTGTTTCCTGTGTGATTGTAACGACTGACTCTGTGTAGTCAGTGTTGAAAATCAGAGCTCAGCGCAGAGCAAGAGGAGTATGGGTCAGGAACATACAAACCATGACACAGCCATACTGCAGAAAAATGAGGACTATGACACCGATAGCCTTTCCGTTTCATTTACTTGTTTTCCTGTGAAAGCTGCTAAGCCAATGGTGCTGCAGGACCCATACAGGACGATGGCAGCAGGTTCGCATCGCGTTGCCAGTCAAAAGAAAAGCTTCCTTACTTAACTTCATTACCACAGATCAAGGCTTAGGTCATATACCCACCCACGGAACAAATTTGGAGCAAACAAATTGATGACGGAGTTAGAAGCATGTAGGCATCCCAGAGAAACAGGAGGATTAAAAACCAGCTTCTACACACGGCAAGCCAACTAAGCTGCTCTTAAATCTGTTATTCTTGCTGAGGTGTTTTATTTTATTTCTTGTATCATTACTGTTCACCCAGAGCATTGAATAGGTGTATTTTTCATAACTTTTATAGCAATATAAATTTATATAAAAAATATTCAAGAACAAAAAACTTTCTCCATAATTGCATCGAGTCCAGTTAAAATACATTTAGCTTTAGATAAAAATGATCTTTATGAATTTTCTATAATTGTTTTTTTGTACTGCATCGTAAATTGCTTTGAGGTTTTTTGCTTTTAAGTATGATTTAATTAATTAAAGAGTTTTACCACTATTACAGGTCAAAAATATAACCTTGTCCTGGAGATTTTAAACCAAGTACCTGTGCTTTTCTGTGTCCAGTTTGTAGTTTGAAAGAGTGAACTTCCCCCTTAAATTATCTGATGATATGTAAGCAAGGTCCAAAATAATTAGTGGTTTTGTGGGTTCAGTTTATCCAATGCTCCTAGAGTCCCTCAAGGTATCTGGGGTATTAAAAATTCAGCAGAATCGGTGAGAATGCTGCTTCCAAACCTGAATGAAATCTGACTGGTGATGTCTTGGAGGTGCTGCAAAATGGGATAAGAGTTTAACAAGCCTTTCCAAGAGGAAATACAATGTTGTGAGAGCCTGAAGAATCATTTAGATTCTGCCAACATGCAAAACCCCACCGCAGGCACTTTCTACAGAACTGACCTCTGTGATTAATTGTGAGGTCACCAGGCAATTTTAGTAAGGCCCAAGCATTTATCACTGGATATTTCTATTTATAGTGGGATCCACCAAAAAAACATCAGATCCAGCCTTGCTGGGGAGGCATTTTGTACCTCTTTCGCAGCTGAGAGCCCCGTACTGTACTGTACTATATTATAGCTACACACTGAAAGCAAAGGAGAGTGGTGATAAATAGAGGGTTTCCTATGGGGATGCCAGAAATTTCTTATCTCCAAGACTTTGGCAATGTCCAGTCTAAGTCTGCTTGTAGTTAATATCTGAATTTAACTAGCCTTTGGGTGAATGGTTGTACTGGACTGAAATTACATCAGCCCAAAAATTCTTATATGTTAAAGATCTTAACATTTAAGCAGGTAAATATAGAACAGTGCTTTGATTGATCTTTAGACATGCAAACCAGTACCACCAGAGAGTATCAGAACAGGTTGTGCCTATTTATGTCCTTCAGCTTTCTCTCTTTGATCCCCATTTGGCCCTGGTAATTTCTTCCTGAACCGCGGTCCCTGCTCCAGTCAAACTTGTTTAGTTCAGGCATGATCTGAAATGTTATTGGCTGTAATAGAGTCATCCTCTTTAATGTAAACACTCCGCTACTTCAATGCTTAGAAGGAACACAAGCCTTCTACTTCTTTAAGGAAGCACTTGGAAAAAAAAAAAAAAAAAAAAATGGAAAAAAAACCCTAAACAGCCTGCAGTCTTTTTTTATTATTATTTTTTTCCTAAAGTTTTGACATTGCCCTTCTGTCTGCTGCTTTTTATTCAGCGTGCCAAGGTCTGCCCTTTAAAAGTTCACTGCACGTCACTGCTGGAGGAGGCACAGGCAACTGTTACTAGAATACTAAACTTAATTGTGCAGCAGGCACTCTCAGCTGAAGACACAGGTATGTTCACCTCACCTAGAGATGCCCATCCTTTGATATTCATGTGGGACGAAGATATGTCTACGCCACTCTATTTGTGTTTTCTAACTGACTACGGGGATGTGCCTTCGATTTTTTTGGTCTAGTTGTTGCTGCTTTTTTACTGATTATCATCATTCTCTACAATACAGTCTATACTGCAAAAGAAACGTAGATGGAAAGTGTTAGAGAAGCCCTCGAAACACAGAAGAAAAGGATAAAATAAATATTTATGCATAATTTAGAAAGCAATACTTACCAAGAAATTAGTGCCAGAGAGATTTTGGTTTGTGACAGTGTGGTGGTAGATAGCACAACCTGTAGCATTCCTACCAAACATTGCTCAATTCCAGCTCATCTCTTGGAGCCATCTTTATTTGCCTTAGATTTTTCCTGCAAGACCTCAGTGGAGACAGGGATCATGCTATGAAACATGGGAAAATCAGATTTTCTTAGGATGTAAAGCAACCCAAGCAGTATTCCCAGAAGACTTTGTGATTCTGAGATATACGTCACATCGTCTTTGCAAGATGAGCGAGGAACTTCAACTGCCTGGAACACAGGCAGAATTGAGAGATTAGATGTTTTACTTTTGAGAAAACTTGTAACAGGGCCAGGAAATGAACCCCCGATTTCCAAATCATAGTTTTATGCTTCATCACCAAATAATCCTTTCCTCCAATGCTACTCCAAAATCTATTTACACAGAGAAACTGATATTTTCAATGTTAATCAAGCCCATCCTCCCATTCCCCAGCCAAAACGGCAATGCACAAACAAGTAGTGAAGACACTGCCAGCCTGTATATTTCAATTACTCCTGAGGATGGTAATAACTGCAAGCAATATAACAAGAGATTATTCTTGCTAGTTTATGTAGCTGTGTATCCAACAGATAGACCTCGCTTTGTCCATAAATATTTCAGCATAACTCCCTGTAAGCAAATACTTTACCATAGAATCATAGAATGGTTAGAGTTGGAAGGGACTTTAAAGACCATCCAGTTCCAACCCCCCTGCCATGGGCAGGGACACCTCCCACCAGACCAGGTTGCTCAAAACCCCATCCAGCCTGGCCTTGAACCCCTCCAGGGATGGGACAGCCACAGCTTCTTGGGGTAACCTGTTCCAGTGCCTCACCTTGTCGGTACTCCTTGTCCTGTCACTACATTTAGAGGTTAGATGAATACTGCTGAAAGATCTTATATCATTGCAGACAAAATAGTAAGCTTCATAAGAAGAACACAATATCAAGAGCCATATATCTGTGTTTGATCTTCTACAATAAATATTTACACTTAATTTATTTCCAATAATTATTTCCTACAATGTGTGATATTGGGGGTAAAGGTAATAGCATTTTACTTTTTGTTTTCTTTCAGTTGTCTAACTGTAAGATGTGCCAGTACAGGAGAAAGGAACTTTGAACATGCATACAACAAATCTACAGAGGTACTTGTTTTGAAATATCTGTTCCATACAACAGTAAGAAGCATATTTTGCTAATGCACTGCCCTTGAATAGCTCATCTACTCAGTACTGTAAAAGGCAAGGTGTAAATTAGTATACATTGAGGAAATGCACAGAGTGAACTGAAATTTCAATTTTCACAAATGAAGGGGGGGGAAGGGAATAAAAAAAGATCAATAGGGTCCAAAGTTAAAAAAGTAATAAGTAATTAGAAATCTCCTACTGTAGCCAGTAGTCGTGGAGATCACACTGACCATTCTTTTTCTGGTCCCTAGGATTATGTTAAGGGTTCCCAGAACATAATCTTCCTGTGTTTCACAGAACTCGCTCTTCTCCTTCCCACGGGGCATGCTAAAGGGCTGCCCCTTACTCTCCTCCCATAAGAAAAAGGAGCACAGCTGAGCTACTGACACGCAGGGGCAAAACATTTGCCATTAAACTTGTATAAAGGCATATGCTCATTAGGCAGTCATCTTCCTGGGCAGTTGCAGGTCAGTTTGCCAGATGTAAACTCCTTGACACCTACTGTCCGTACACATCTATTAAAGTACATGGCTGGCAGCGAAAATAAATCTTCGCTCAATTTTAAGTATTTTTTATAGTGTTGAAAATGCTTTCACTAGTTAGATAGTGACCATAAAATCTTTTAAAGAACTAAGGATAAGCCTACATATATATACACTAAAACAAGCTGTACAGATGTTAGTTTGGTCAGTGGAAATGCGAGTAATATTTTAGTTTCACCTTCTAAACCTTTGATTTAGTTCTGTGCTGCCAATACTCAAGGCAGCTGTTTCAGAATTGACTTTGCTACAGTAGGTAGGTGACACCAACCTTTCCTACACAGCTGCAGGAAGAGACATCACTGGCTCAAAGTCAGCTGGACACAACGTCAGTACTAGCTTTGTGCATCTTTATTATAAAAAAAACTGTACAAAAATGCACTGCCTCTCAAGAAGACATAATAGCATGGATTTAAGGCTATTAAGGATTTAAGTTCAGCAAGAGATGGCTTATGTTCTGCAGGCTGGGTGTTACCAAAATATTGGCATGTGATGATGGGGACATGCCTGTTAGTTATCAATTGAAGTTACCTGAAGTTACCAACACCAGAGCAGTTCATGCAGTAGACAACAGATGTTACACAAAGAATGGGGTGATTCTGCACACACAGACAAACAGGTCCTCAGTTAAATATTTTCTAAAGAGTAGGAATAAAAATGGTATTCCAGAGTGAGAGAGGTTAGGAGTATGTTTCAACATGCTGCTGTATGTCACTTCTAAACTAGAACGGTCTAAGAGAACCGGAAGTGAGAACCTCAACCTGTATGAGATTAAGAAGCCAGAATGACATGCTGAAAGTGTAAGCCTTGCCATAGTAATACCCACCCTTGGAGCCTACTGGACACTAAGATGATAGCTTTGAATTTGCCCTTGCAGTTTCCTACTTGAGAAGGCCAATGAGTTGAAGGACCATGTCGGGAATGGTGGCAAAGGTTAATAGCAGGCTCTTAATGGCACCAAACATGCTATTAAGCACAATTGCAGCAACTGTGAGCAGCTACACTTAGGATAGTTGAAAGTTCCTAATTTGCAAAAGCTCTTAAAGCCATTTCAGTCCTCTCCTAACCTGATTACCACCCATTACCCCATCTCATTAAAGCCCGCAATTCATGCCCTAAATATAATCTGTTAAATCTTAAGTGTAATTTCAGTCTGCATTCTCATTGCAGAATAGACAGCAACAGCAAAGCTGCCAACTGGAAACTGCTTGTTATTTATGAATTCAGAGTTAACAATTCTCTTTCCATTCCAGTGATGGTGAGAAGATCAAGTATTATGTTTGCTACACTTGTTTATTGGGAAGTGGTGGGAAGAAACAAGGAGACAGAGAGTAATAGCCCATTTGTCAAAAAGTGCTAGGTGTTTTGTAAAAAACCATCACAGTAATGGCACTGACACAAAACAGACATGTAGAAGTACATGTCTCAACAACCGCACTCCATTTTGAAAATTCCAAGTGGCTTTAGGTGTAAGAACAAGGTCTGGTGTTGTGGCCACTGTCAAATTGTCAGTACAGCCTACAGCTCAAAACTGTGAATTAACAATGTCACCTTCTTTCCAAAAAGAGGTGTGGGTGGACAATCAGTCACTTAGTGAGGACAGTCGCTGCACGGAGTGCAGCATTTGAGCTATTTCTAAACTGTTAAAAATACTCTTTTTCCTCAGACATTGCACAATTTCTAAGTAGGCCTTTTCCTCAAGGAACTATGTGATCTGAACAAGGGTAGCACAAGCACTTCTAGAAATTCTGCAGTCTTGGCTCTGCATTTAGGCATAATGTGAATAAATTAAATGTTGAATTGCCATTTTGAAAGGGAAAATACAAATTTATGCCACCTCAAAAAACAGAATCAATTTTGCTGCACTGTTTGAAGGGGTAATTCTCTTCCCTACTAGTTTTTAAAAGTTCTCTTATTTTCTTGACTTCAGTCTGTACTTTAGAAGATCACTAATCCTTTATAGATGTAATAAGAGCTTAATATGAGCAATCTTGTAAGACGTATTCAAACAAATTTGTTCTATTTGTAAACAAAGGATTGAAAACTGATTACAGTACACAGACTCTTAGTTCTAAAAGAATCTAATATCATCTTAGGCATATGTCTTCCCCTCAGTAATTTAAGACTTACTAGACAGATGAAAGACTTTCTCTTTTATGAAGTACCAGTGGAAATTTCTAATAATAAAACTAGTAATTTTTTTTCCACACCAAAACATAGAAATAGGTCAATGATTTTTCCAGTGGTCATAGTCCTCAAATCAAATAGTCATCTCATTCTAAGAGGCATGTTGCAATCTATCCACAAGTTCATGAGTGAATACTTTTTTTCCCCTGGATTGCTGTTTTAATGCTCCGTTTCATTCTTTTTTCACGATCTCCAACAAAAAAAAATAAATGAAATGGCCATATTCTGGTTTCTGCCTGCATGGTTTCTTCTAAAACTGTAATAACTCTCAAATTTAAAACTTGGTATTGCATTTTCTCCCACACTTCTATCTTATAAAAGAAGCAGTAGACAAGACTTAACTAATTGTTAAATGTAAATGTAAATGTAAAATCCTGATGGCAGTACTAAGACCATATTTGGTTGCACTTGGTAGCACCAGTGAGATAGTTTGACCTCCCTTGGACAGAGCTAACAGCAACACTGGAAAAATTTAAGAAACACTTAGTTTCTGCTCTAAACAATAGAAATAATCATATCAGATTAACAACTAATCAATAAAGAAATTAGCAAAAGTCAGCCAAGATTTGATTCAGATAAATCTGAAGGAAGATTTCAGTTTAGTTTTTCAGAAACAGAACAGAAAAAAATAAAAGAGCTAGAAAAAGCCTGTTAATATTACCAAAGTAGAAAACTAGTAAATACTGACTTAGTTATGAATGTTAGATCTGCTTCTCCGTAGATGGTTTATGTCTCAAAATCAGGTCCAGGTTTAGAACTTGAAATCTCACTGATTGCAATGTATTACCACATATTGTAACAGCTGGTTAGAGCACATTCCCCCCTCTCTCCAACACCCTTATTATTTATAAATAAGTAAGTTTATCATCTCTTGAAATAAACTTTCTTCTAAAGTATTCTGTCAAGTAAGGCAGTCTAAAAAACCATTAGTGTATTGTATCATATTATCTGGATTTTGGTGGTGTCATTACAGACAGATCACAGAAATTAAATTAAGAATTTCAAATGGATTTTTCATAAGATAGACTTATCCAGTTTAAATTCTCTCTTACTATGATCATACTATCCTAACTACACACAACAGTTTGTGATTTTTTTTTTTATTTTATTTCAACTTTCAAGAATTACAGCCCCACAGCAGTTAATTTACTTCACAGGCATATGTCAACAATTTAGCTTTGTTACAATATCGTCAAATCACATCAGGAAGAGTAAAAAATTGAACATACACCGTGCTCTGCTCTGCAAACTTCTCAAGAAAACTTTGTTACCTCTAATTCTTCAGCTAAGGAGCATAATTACTGTCAAAAAGAGAAATTTTGGCAGCAGGAAGTTTCTCTCCTTTTATATGGTTTATATTTCCAAGGGAGAAAAGAGGACAAAAATTAAATTTAAAATGTTTGCAAACAAGCATCTTTTAAATAATTTATATACAAAGGGAAGTATCTCTGCAAAATTTAGACTTTATATTCCTTTTACTTCTTCCCACCATTCTATGGCTCATCAGTAGACCTTCAAAATTGCCAACTGCCTTTCAAATAATTTATAGATGTTGTGATAATAATCATGTAGACTTTCAAAGCTATTTAATTCTCTGCATAGTACCTTTAGTGTGACATGATATCTGCAGATATATTATTAAGATATTAAAATGTCTTAACTCAATTTTTTTTCTTATATAAGTCCTTTTTGCCCACACATACAGATATATTTCATAGCTGCAGGTATAGTTATGGATTGATGGGTGTTTTTTCATCTCTTTTCTATTCAAAAGGCTTCCCCTCCATCTAGCCTGGAATACACATTCATTTGGCAATACAATCAGGACAGGACATCTTAGGTACAGAATGGATAAGAAGAAAACTAAACTGTTTCCAGAAATTAACTCTCCAGGAATGCTTACTAGAAGCCCTTCCACAGTAGTCTCCAAACCTCTGATTTGTCCCCTAGGAACTGTTATCTATCCTTAAGCTAACACTTCACCTAGCAGTGGAATTCCAGTGATAGTTTGCCTGTATGTAAAAAGGGCTCCCAGTTCATATGCTCAAATAGAAAAGGTCACCATGTTCAAAACCTCCAATAACTTGTCATTTGACTGACATACTCATGGAAACGAGTCAGAGACCAAGACATCCTCTCCATGCTTGTCCCTCCTCTTCTTGTATCTAATTATTAAGATAAGCTCTCTTTTTCCCCTTGGCCAATGATTTTTTAATTATAAAATGCAAAAGTGAACAGGAAAAATAATATTTAATTTTAATGCCTGCCATGTGCACATGTAAATTAGACATGTTATAAATTTAAGAAGATGGGTGCATTAGTCTTTTACCCAGGATCATGGGAGGGGTTGTTACCAAGCCTGGTGTCTAGCTTGCCCTGATGTTCTACAAAACAATGTCAACAAGGCGTGATAAGAGGCTGAAATCTCAAGATCAAAGTATAGTTTTAGGTTTTTTATATGAAAGAGATGGCTATTCTCTGTCTAAATGTATTTTACAATAATCCAACAAATACATTTAAGAAACTGAGCTATTAACCTCCTGATGTAAAAACAATTCAGTACAAATTTTTGTAAATTTATGTAATCTCAATCTAACCTGAGAACATACCAAAAAATGCAAAGCTCTTTTGAAATTCCATTTCCATTTAGTCATTCTGGAGATGGAAGTACATGTGACAAAATGTTGCAGGAGTCTTGTGGGCCAGTATTGCATATTCACCTCCTAAAGATGAAGGAAACATGTCTGGATATATTGATTAGGCAACTTGTGCCCACAGCATAGATAATTTACTGAAAATATGTAACCATACACAAAAATACTTTCAATCACAGAACTGACCTTATACTTTTGGATATGCTTAAAGAAAGCTATTTAACTGACAAGAGAGTGTAATTCCTCAACATTACATTAATAGAGGGGGCTTAAAAAACCAAAAAAAAAAAAAAAACCAAACAAAAAAACCACCATTTGTGCTAAACACATTCACTTCTCTTGGAAGACATTTTTTTGTTTTTAAAAGAGATTTTTCACAGATACTGCAACACCAAACCACTTAATGAAAGTGGTCTTTCTAAATTGCTGATGGCAAGTTAGAGGAGCTGTGTTGGAGTCACAACTATTCCCTAGTAAAACCCTCCTCCCTGGGCAATACAGGATGTAACAGAACCCATCTCCTAATCCTGAGACCACAATATGTTTACTATTAAGAAAAATAAGTATGTCTTTAAACCCCATTTAAACTAATTTACAGTAGTGTGGAGTTGAAATTTACTGAGGAACTTCAGGCAAAAGGGTTTGATTTTGAGAACCTTAATGACTCATCTACCTAAAAAGCACCAGTCTGAGCCCCCAGACTAAAACCTGACCTTGTACCTTACATCTGAAAGTGAGTAATAGCAGAAGTTTTAGGAAAACAGAGCTAGAAACAGGATGTGCACTGGGAGTCTTCTCTTCCATACTTTTCTCTTTCCCTCCAAGTTATGCCAATCACAGTTCAGGTACTTTGTGAGCCATCCTCCTTGCTGATAAATCTATCTATTCACTCTTTTGTAATTTTGACATGTATAAACTGGGAAATTACTTAACAGCAGACTTCCATTTCTGCATTGTGTGAAAAAGTGCCACTTTCCCTTCTAAACCTTCTGCTCTTTGTCAACTCCAACCTCCTGTGCTTCAAATACTTAAATGAATAATTCCCTACTCGTTTTTTTCATGTGGCACAAAGTTATATAAATCTGTATCATGTTTCTTCTGCATTCTTCCCCTTTGAAGGCTTTGTCTTACTCCATTCAGCTTACCTCATGTAGAAGTTTTTCTCTAATTCTGCCCATCCTTTTTAAAAATGCCCTGTACCTCCCCTAGTTCTACCACACCTTTCTTTTGAGAATGGGTTCCCAAAAATTCATTAAGCATTCAAGCCATGAAAGCATTATGAATTCACAGTGTCATACTCCTATCTGCTGTTTTGCATGCTATTTTTCCCACATCATTCCCATGTGCTTATTGGACTGATGCTACACACCAAGCTGTTGTCCTCAGACAGCTAACCACAGCGACTCCAAGATCTTGTTCCTGATTGTTTACCTCTTCCACCCAATCTCCTGGGCATTTGTCATCTTCAAATCTCAACTGAAATTTCTCATTCACTCTGTTGAGCTTTTCAAGACAGTTTATCTGCTTATCCCCTGAGCAATTTACTGTTACCTAGAAACTATGGAACCTTACCTGAAATTATATAATTAACGAAATCAAGATTATTGCATGATACAGACCCCACTCTGTTGTGAAAACTGTTGATTCAGTCCTTGTCTTTGCTTCTTACCAGTTAATACCCAGTGAGAAGTCCAATACTGTTATTTCTTGACAGTTTGAATGACAGTTTAAAAATTGATGGTTAATAGCATTTTCTAAAGCTTTTTGTAAGGACTTATCAAATGGATCACCCTCAATCACATGCTTAGTGACTCCTTCACCTTCCGTTTTTTCAATATTAGGTAGTGTAATAGATCAAGTTCGGATTGTTAATTGCAATCTAAGCATGAAAAAATGAGTGCCTGGCAGCCTGTACAAGTAGTTTATGCATTTGGTCAGATTTATACACTCTGAAAGTATATTTGTACTTATATTTGGTAGGAAGCACTGGATATTTTAGTCTCACATGTCTCTGATACTTATATCCAAATGTACTCTTTAAAGATGAATCAATTCTCCATAGGAGTGGCTAAATGCCTAATTGGGTCTCAAAGCCCTTGCTCAAGCATAAAAAAAACCCACAGCCACTTGTTTGCTGTTCAGAAAAAGCTATAATCAGGGACCGGGCCAAACCTTAGATTATCCTAAGCAGGGTTCACCTGGGCAAGAAAAGAGTTTGCCATATAGTGTCAATAGTAAAGTAACAATACAGAATTTTAAAATTAAACACTTCAGGATTTTCCATATACAGACTGTAATTACTCAAGACATCCTAAATTGTGTTTCAAAAAAAAAATGTATTCAAACAAAAAATATTATTCCAGACTACAAGTAACACAGCTGGTGACATGATGGAGCATTTCAAATTATCATTATCACAGAATAAAGCATGATATAAAGATGGAAAATGCATGATAAGAGTAAGAGAGGATATGGCTGCTTTTCAGTTTATGAGCCCCTGAGCTGATAAAAGGAAGCAACCCTTTAAAAATCTGCACCATTCACATCCTTAGTCTGCATTGCAGTTGAGTATAGCAGAGATCTGAGGCCATTGCATAGCAGTACCTGTTGATTTGCCATAGCTAATGTAAAGAAAAAGAACGAACTGTTTACTCTTTCCTTCTTTTTTTGTTAGTGATGGCTCATCTCTTTACCTTTGAGTAGGTCTGTGATATTGTGAGTCTGCTTAAGGAGAGTGCTTGTGAGACAACAGTAGCTCCTGACAATGCATCGTAACACATGAACTCGTCAAGATGCAACTTGGTGGCCCTTTCCATCAGAGAATAGAGTTTACGATACAATATGAAAAATGTTGATTGAATACGCAGAGCTGTGAGCACCATCTGGTTGCCTTGTTTGCCTAACCTCATGGGTTCCTCAATACAGCTGCTTATAGCATTATGATATTTTCAAGATAGATCACTTCAAATGATATGTGTGTGCTACACTTAATACTTTCTTAGATTTGAAGTTTGGGCTTTATTGTATTTATGCCTTCAAATGGAGAAGCATTAGATGTGAAATAGAGACTGTGGCTTAGTGTAACAGGCTTTAGTTCACTGCTTAATTTTTGAAAACTCTATAAAGTGGTACATGAGAGACCTACAGAATTTATGGGATGTAACAACTACCATTCTCCAGCACACTAAGCTGCCTCAAAGTAACTAAATGGGGCCCCAGTTTAAAAAAAAAAAAATAATGCTTAAGCTTGCTTAAGGAATTCTTCAGAAACATTAGAAGAATATAATTATGTTTTCTATTTATTTTCACATGATTTATGAACATCTATGAAGTTTGAAGCCGGATGTGGCTCTCATAGTAGAGTAACAGGTATTAACTTTGCAAAAGTTTTACACTGAAAGCACTGTGAAAAAATATGATACAGGTGAATCAATCCCTGAGACATAGCAAAAACAAACAAAAAAACAAACAAACAAGAAAAATACCCCACAGCAAACCTTGTTTTGTCTTGAAGGTGAGTCATAGAATGGTTTGGGCTGGAAGGGATCTTAAAGATCACTGAGTTCGAACTCCCTGCCATGGGCAGGGACACCTCCCACCAGACCAGGTTGCTTAAAGCCCCATCCAGCCTGGCCTTGAACCCTTCCAGGGATGGAGCATCCACAGCTTCTCAAGGCAACCTGTTCCAGTGTCTCACCACCCTCACAGCAAAGGATTTCTTTCTGGTATCTAATCTAAATCTCCCCTCTTTCAATTTAAAGCCATTACCCCTTGCCCTGTCCTTACATTTCCTAAAAAAGAGCCCCTCCCCATCCTTCCCTCCAGGAATTATGCCCTTTTAGCCATAGTTATGCCCTCTTAGCCATAGAATCTGGTACCAAAAAGCAGAAGCCTGGCCTCTGAAGTCTCCAGGGATTTAGAAGAATGTTGTTCTTTAATTATTCGGTAAAAAATAAACAATGATATTACAGTAATCTTTAAATAACACCACGGTATAGGTCTTGTAAAGGCCAAAATTCTTGGATTATTGTTCTGCTCTGCTGTTAGGCAGCAACTGGAAGGATAGTTCAGACCAAGGAATCCAAAAGTGCACTCTGAAAAGTCTTTGCTTACAATTCGCAGAACAGCTTCTTTAATTGTGAATGTAGCTTGCTTTGAATTCCCAGTATCAAATGTCAATTGCATGAATTCTAGTTGGGCATGAACTAAGAGCCGGTTCTGATTCTCCCTTTTACAACGTTGTGTAGCAAAGATACAACCTGTCACATCATGTTGCATCTCTGCTTGGCCCCCAGGCACCGTACTGGGCTCAGGAGAGCTAGAGTCAACAGCTGTCTTAGACATAGCCTTATTGTGGAAGCTTGGTTAAATCTCTTAGTCAATTTTCTGGGAATTAAGCACCTAAGCACTTTTCAAGATGCTCTCTGTAAAATAACAACTAGAGAAAATCATATTCTCACAGAACCTGCAAAGTTAAGTCAGCATTTAGGGGGTGCCAAAAATATTGACCACAATAATACAAACCAAAGAAAAACAAAAACAAAACAAAACCAAACCAAACCAAACAAACAAAAATAAAGCAAAACCCCAGAGCCAAAAAAGAAATAATTCCAAAACAGACAGAAACAAATGTTGTGTTAGAAAGAGCTGGGGATAATTGTAAGATTCGGATGCCCTACATCAAGCCTAAATTTCCAGCTCTCGTTTGCCACTTGAGGGCACTTCAGAAGCCATTTCACTGGGCTCTGCCTCAGCTTTCCTATCTGGAAAATATTACCAATCTCTTTCTTAAAGGATTTTAACATCTATTAAAGAAACAGTATAGCAACAGATTTGGTTGCTGTTCTCGCTGAACCTGAACCTAAAGACAACATACAATCTGCTTGGTAGGAACAGCATTAAGAGTATTTTCCCTAAGTTTCCAGTAAGTATAATGTCTAGGGGTGTTTTTACTATTGAAGTAGCATGGATAAGTCCACAGAGCCCTATCGTTAGCATAAGTCCTGAGATACCATAAGTAAAAATAGGTGCCTACATACAGCTCTTGGGAGCAGAATGTTTGATTTTTTTTTCCTCTGTTGATACAGTGGATTTCACAGAATATTTTTTCCCAAAGCACAGGATGATGTAAGGACACCCATTTCAGCCTTGCTGATAGGACTTAATTGCCAGGCTGGAAAACGTATATAGAAAAGAATCTGTCCTTCTAAAAGGAGATATGTTCTATCTTTCCTTACTTCTAAATTACAATCTCCAACTCACAACAAATCTATCAGAGCTGAAATCCTGGCCTGAGGGATACCAATGTCAGATCTATTGATATTAATAGACAATCATGAACCACTGTAAACAAGCAAAATGTGCCAGTCTATCTCTCTCACCTGCTTCAGAATTCATGAAGGCATATTCCAGGTTACATCTGCTTAAGGATCAGACTTACAACTGACTTAAACTTTTCTCTTTCAGTGCTAGTGGTTTTCTGTAGTGACTCCAGAATTGTACTTTTTTATTATTATTATTTTGGATAGCTATTACCTGTTCAAAGACACTGTTTTATTGGCATTCTGTGGACAGCTTAATTAAAATCTTGTGCCATTTCATGAACACTAGAAACACTACAGGCTTAAAGTTGAAACAATTCTAAGTAGGGATTTCATTCTCATTCACACTAGTAATTTAGTGAAATGCAACCCTCATTTATCCAGTATATTAACACAAAGAGGAGACTCATGTCACTCTTTTGTGAATTATTTTCTTACTCCTCCCCATTTCTGGTAGACCATTGCTGGTGTAAATTAAAGTATGCAAATTGTTTTCAACATGCAAATGTCTAGATGTAGAGGTTTATCTCTGCTCCCAGAATAGCTGGCTGTCATACGAAAGACGGAAGGGCGATTTGAACTACCATTGTTTTCACAACCAGCCCACAGAAATGTAGAATTTTGAAATGCTAGCAAGAATCCAATGCTATTATGAAGGGATCTCAAACACCAGATTAAAATAATTACCAGGAAAGTAGTGAACTATCAAAGAGATGCTGACCCTTCTCCTGTGAAAAGATTCACGTAGCCAAGAACTAATACATGCAGTTGCTTTCAAAAAATGATACAGGAGTGCTCTAGACAGCAAGGATAAATAGGAGAAGCAGCTTTTTTATCATTCATAAAGGACTAATTCCACTTTTGCTCACATGGATTACAGGAAGCAGAGCTTCAGCTTTGCACACCTCCCCATTTAAGCATAACTGAATATGCTCTGCGCTAAGCATGGAACTAAAAAACCAGAACTGCCTCTGCATACAGAAAAGCTCCTGGGTGTACTAGTCCTTCCTCTAGAGCGAGTGCTGCATATCACTGCACTTGAATTCTCTTTATTATGCTGAAATGACAGATTGCCTCCATCAGCAAGAATGCTTGGGTTTGTTTTTTTAATTTTATTTCAAATTAAGATTAATTTACTCTGCCTGATACCCAAAAGAAACCAGGAGAAAATAATATCCACCTTCCTTCTAACATCTAGTCATTTACAAATGGCCATTCTGAAGATGTTCTTCATCTTTATAAACATGCGACTCTTTCCTGTGCAGTATCATGAGTAACACAGAGGAAATAACGACACTTAATCAGAGCAGCTGACTCAACTCATTTGTCCAGGAAATGTTTGCTCTTATTTACTAGGCATCGCCTTTTGCTTTGAATGGGAGTTCCCTGGTTTACAGCAACCCAGATCACAAAGGGTCTGTAATACCTGTAAAAGGAGCCACGATTATATGTGGACAAACTTGCTCTCTTGTGCAACGAACACCACTGTTAAAGCAAATGTTGGAATCAAATACCTCAGCAGCTGAGAGATTCAGTAAATTCAAACTATCCTGAGTCAGACCTACTGGGCTTCCATAACTGACTCGCACTTGCATCCAACAACTCTGGTGTAGGAACATCTGTTTTGAAAATGATTTTATTTTCTTTTCCCACCATAGGGAATCATTAAGTTTTTTGCTACACGGTCAAGGCACCATTACCATGTTTGTCTTTAGTGTTAAGGTTTGTATTCCTAATAAATATATATGCAGTATAAATGTTCGAGTTAAGTAGTTCAACAGGCAGCAGGGAACTTAGTCTTTTAGGAGTGTACTTTTGAACCTACCACATCCACCTGAACGGATGTCTGCAGGAGCATGGTATCACAGGGACTTCAGTGAGTTCAGCCCAAAGCCTCTTCAAGGTAGTTCTTTTTCAAAACTGTACTCCTCACATGGCTTCTAGAAAGGGAAAAAGAAAAAAGAGTGACCACAATTGTCAAACAGTGCTTTGTGAGAAATCAAACGTAAATTTGCTCATCTTTTTTAAGCATAAAAGGTGTTGCTGCTATCTCTCACTAATCCAAGACTAGAGGAATTGAAGATTGAATATTTTATAAAATAAGATAATAAAAGTTCTAAAATAACAGAAGTTATTTTCAATTTATCAGCATGAGCAGAAATATTTTCCTTTTAATTAGCACTTCTGGAAAGAGGAACAGAGCAAAGCATTCACAGGAACAAGGTTATTAAACTGTACACTGCAAGTGAAGAATCTGCCTGAGCTCAGGAGTGTATGAAGTGTCTGAACTTGGTGACAAAAGAATTCTGCAAGCAACAAGTAGTCTCCTTTGGAGTTAAATAAGCTTCCACAACCAGGCCTGATGTCACGATGGTGAGGTGTGTGGGGAGTACAGAAGAGAAGACCAGGAAAAGGATCAACTTTTGTCTCACAGTGCACAAAACAAAAGCCCAGTTGTTTCCCAGATCTCTACGACTGGCTCAGTTATTATTTCTACAGAAATAAATTTGGCTATTTTTAAAGACTGTAAGAAAAAGGAAGTTCATGGAGGTAAAAAAAAAAAAAAAAGATAATATTGTGTCCTTGACATTTCTAGATGAGCATACCTACTGTCACAAGCTGGCTACTCCTGCAGACATCTGCGCTCCACTGTGGGACTGCTCTCGGTTCATCTCCTGAACAACACCATATCCCAACATCTCCTAGCTTTGTTCCATCTGCTGCGCTTCCAAAAGTTAAAGTTAAATTCTTACAAATCTAAATATTGCCACATAACGTTGTCTGTAAAAAGGACACAAAGAAACACAGACCTTTTTCTATGAAAGAAACACAGTCAAAATAAAAAATTGCATTTGGGTACCTTTTCAGCCTCCCAAGTTAGCATCTTGGGAAGCTGGACTGTTGATCCATGAAAAAGCCATTGTCTCTTTCTTCCCTATTGATGGAGATACCTGTCACACACCAGGGAAACAGGTCTCTCTTACTGTTATGCCAACTTATGAAACAGGTTTAAAATATTATGCCTAAACTGTGGACTTTGAAGCTTTCCAGTTTACTGGAGCTCGGTGCCTTTGTGAGCTGTATCACAGAGGCTTGTGAGATAAAGAAAAGGGTGAGTATATTGAAAATAAACACAAAGAAGATACTTGACAGATGGATCAGACAGAAAAATTGGTGGACAGACCTGAATAAGAATGATATAAACCAGAAATGGATTGTGACTAATGACAGGGGCTTTTTATTTGTTCCTTTTTATCTCTGACTTTGGGGAAGCAACATAATCTGGCTTCTTGCTCCTCCTGTATGTAAATAGCAAGGGAAGTCCATATTGATAAAATGTAGGTTTTAAATGAGATCTTCATGTTCAAAGTCAGCATGATATCTCAAAAGTTTAAACTTGATGGTATTATTGTAGGTTCTTTTTCACTCTAGCTAAGAAAACTGAAATTAAATCCACTTCACATAGCAAATAGTGAGAGCAGTTCAGCATTTCACTTTTTTATATTTTCCTGTAGTGAAGTGTGTTGTGATTTAATTGTACATTGAACTATGTACAACAGAATTTCAGATATAGCAAAAGCCCTCCCTTTACAGGAGATAGGATACACATGTATGTAGCAATACAGCTGTACCTCTGTTATTAAAAAACTTATAAGTCTATGTATGAAGTGGGTATTTTCTGACTCAAGTAGAGAAAAGGGCAGATTGATTTACATTGTAATTAGTGAAAGCAAAGATACAGATTTAAGAACAAAACTCAGAGATTACACTTCAAAAATATTTGTCTCCTCAAGATGTTTTTTTTCAGCATAGCTCTGTCTCTGCTTCTGTCTTCTGGTACTTGCATTAACACCTTATAGAAAAGAAAGAGAATACTAGATGCACATGGAATGACTAGTAGGGTTGGCTTTCACCCTTGGGAATATTTAACTATTCCATACAAGTTATTCATCTCAGAATTGTCACACAAGAGAGAAAAAACATCAGAAAATCTGCCTCAGAAACCTGAATGAACTGACATGTGCAACTGCACAAAAACTAGGCTAGCTCAGCCATGACATCATGCTAAGCCATCAGATTCTAGAAAACAACACTGGAAAAGAGCTCCAAAGTAACTGAGCCATCAGTTCCAACTGAGCCTCCTTCCGAGGCTCAAATATAATGGCAATAATTACAGAAAATGAGTTGGACATTTGGTTGCCTATTAGAGTTGCTTGGTGCCATTTACACTGCAGTGTTTTTAATAGGTGTGTAAGTCCAGTATATTAAAAAAATAATAATTCAATCATTAAGTCCATTTTTAAAGTGATGCACTAGAGCATATTAAATACAACATATTGAAACAATTTTTTAAAAAATATATATTTTCCAAATTTTATTGGAAAAGGGTACACCTGAAGTTTCTCTTAATTTGATGGACAACTCTGTCAAGAGAAGTCTGGAAGAAGCTAGTAAAGTATGTTAACCCACTATAATTCAGAATTTTTGTATTGAAATCTGACACCTAAATACCTCATATATAGCTCCATTTGTGTCAGTTGCTTGTGGAACAGAGGTGAGAAGACAAGACAATTCTTGGGCATTAAGGAAATTGCATCTAAGGATGTCAGCCAAGTTGTCCTCAGTGATTTCACCTCCATGACACAGTCCAGAACACCCAAGTCGAGAGAAGCCCAGCCTGAGACAAATCAGCCTCTCTTTGCTGTTTTTCAGCCCTTCACACTCTGTTCCTTAGAGGATTTCATCATCAAGGAGAACAGAGTAGAGGGAGGCAGGGAAAAGCATTATCAATTTTACATTTTCACAGAAAATCAGTCACTCTTTAGGTCAAAGGAGACTCTGATCTCTGCAGAATAGTGAACACCATGAATGGGTCAAGGGATTTCATACGCAAGGCCTTAACTCGTACATGGGTGCAAACCCATTGACTTCAGCCAAGGTGAATCAAAAGGGTTTTTCAAGTCAGTCAATAGCCACACAGCATGTGTTGGTATTTATGCCAAACTCCAGGAGGAATATTTTCCCTCGTTAGAGCAGCTGCACAGCATGAAATAAGACATCCTTGCACTGCTCTGCAGAGGTGCACCACTTGCAGCTTACGTAAATCAGGACTTCTTGTACTCTTGACTGTGTGTGCCCTAACAGCCTTTCATGTTTAAAGTGTAAGTACTGTAAGAGCAAGGCAGGTATTGTTGTTTCAAAAGGAAAGGATGCTCAGTTATTTAAGAGTGAAAGTCTTTGTGCCTTTGTTAAAAGAAAAAAAAAGAAAAAGAAAAAGTTTTCAAGGCACTTCTGTCTGCAATACTTGTAAAAAACCTCAAAACTTGCTCTTAAAACACCCTCTCTTTCCTTCATTTCTTACACACGTGGACGCACATGCAAGCATCTTTTATTTTTCCTTCTCCCATTGACACATTGACAAATAAGAAGCATGAGAGAGGGTGAAAGATGAACACTGAATCAACTATTTTGTTTCCGCATTCACAAAACTGGTCTATTTTAAAGAAATCTGCTTTCAGCTTCTTGCTCTAAGAATTGCTGCCAGTTCATGTTGCTACCTGAACTGACAGTGTGTCACACATTGTTTTTAAAGTGAGATATGAGTGTCCACAACGATGAAATCTTCTAACCTTGCCCTTCCACTTTTAAGGAATGATTAAAGTCCAGCATGTTATATTATCATTCCACAAGACTGTAACCAAAATAACCAAATTGTCTGGACACTTGAAGATAAAGTGGTTTTATGCACATTAGATTTATGATCTTTGTAGCAGCCACCACCTTTTCACAGGATTTATTAAAGAACATACACTTCTGGACCACCTAATTCACTACAGAAAATCAGTTGGGCAAATGAATTATTTCTTCCTGTTCTCTGAAGTTTTATTTTTGGTATTATATTTTATAAAATGTTTAAAACTTTAAATAACCACAAACCTAAGCTTTAATACCTAAACCAGGTAATAATCTGAGAACCTGTGGTGACTACGACAGTTATGTTATGGTATCAGATAAACTGTTAGTATTAATTCAATTCCTATTTTTGTCTCAATCAAAATATTATACAGTTCCTCAACATGACAGACTTATAAAGAAACATTGAGCTATGTATAACTATAAATCTATCCACATTCATGAAAATCTACGCCATTCTGTAATGTATTGGTCCCTATTTTCAGTTCATTTGAAGTTAAACAAATTCATCAGAGGGTACAGATATGTCTCCTTTGTGTCTTTTTTACATTCTTATTCTATTATGAATTAAATAGAAAAACCCCAAAGTTTACCACATTCAAGGAATAAGCAAAACCACCAAATAATCTTATCTTTTATACCACAGGATTCTGCAAGGTTTTTCAACTTTAAAAAGCATCACTACTTTTCTAATAAAATGATGGAATATTCATCCTGATAACAACGGTATTCTATACGTAGAGACCAGCATATGACAAGTATTTATATACAATATTCAGACAGATGCACACCGACATTCATTAATAAAAGCTAAATTAATGTAGCATCTGGTGAGAGCTTTGCCCAGCACACCAGGCTTACACCAGGCAGAATCTGAGATAGTGCTGCAGCATCCAGGTTGATCTACAGTTTACCCAGTCACCTACTGGGTCTCAACTTTCAAAAGAACAATACAATGAAACTGCATGTACCACCAAGGATCAGGGATCAGTTTAAGAGCTGTTGTGGTCTGATATCACAGGCAAGAAAAGTAGTCAAGACCCATATCTGCACTAGCAAAGGAGCTGAAAATGGGGTGCGGTATGGCTCATTGTTGTTCAAAAGTTATTTTCCCTCAATATCACGCCTTGACTAGGTATTTCAAAATTTCTGCCACAAAAATTTCAGCAAGAAAAGTAAAAATGTTGGAAGAATCCTGCAATTTTTTTTTTTCTTTTTATTATTTTAGGAATGACTGGAAGAATGAGCTTTTGATACTGACAGCCTCACAAAAAAATCACTGAATTCAAGGGAGTAGACATAGTGCTTTGGCTGATAAGAATTTTTGTTATTAGTTCATGAATACCATTCACTTCACCCTCACAGCAAAGCCACTTCACGGAAACACAGAAGGAGGCTGTAACACCATCTCAGCGAAGCTTGCAAGAGTGTTCTTAATAGATGCTACATCTGGCATCCCAGAGTAACTGGTTTAATGCACAGATACAGCTTTACCAAGTTAAGTTAAGTAATAAAAATAATTCATTTAAGATTGCTATCACAGTCTTGAGTATCTCGTAGTCTGGGCTTCCCCCGCTGCCCCCACAAAACTCATTGTTTCGTGTTGACGCTTGAAAACTACACCCTTAGGGAGCCATCTTCATGGACTGTGCTTTTGAGGAGATATCCAAGTTTATATTGACCAGCAGTTTTGACATCTAGCTCTTCTGGAGAGGTTTAGCTTAGCTTTAGGGAAACATTGTGTAGCATTGCTTAAGAGAAACATTTTATATTTCAGTCTTCTACCCTATATGCCCACCTTCATTTCATTTAATTGTATCACAGATCTCAGGGAAAAAAATAAAATCAAAATATCAACCCCTTTCTATTCTCAATATTGGACATTCTAGATTTTTGCTTAGTATGTCAGTCCTAAAAATTACACAGATATATATCTTACCCACATACTGTATGGAAGATCCTGAAATGATAGGTTATCCCTCATACAGATAGATGTAAAGTAAAAGATGTGATTTTAACAACAATGCAGGGAGGCTTTGTGATTCACCTGAATATAGAGACATCTGCTAACTGTTGCTGTAAAGGCTCGGGATAGATCCAAGGAACGGGTTACTGGATGAAATTTCATTATTCTTGCTGTAAAGTAGGTGATACCAGAGAATCAGGAAGGTCAGTTCTTAATTTAGACGTTTATGAAGACAGGAACAATTTCTTCATTTCAGACATGTTTATCTCCATCTGCTGAAGGGAGTGGGTTGGATGCAAGAGGACAGAGAATATCTGTTTGTGTCAGGATGGCACTGTCAGCAGAGAAGTTGTTCTTAAGCACCAATAATATCCATTAATTTGACACAACAATACTGGGAGACCCAGTTGCAAGACTTAAAAATAATTACAAGTGAACAAAAGCTCATCTTGGTCATGAGAGAGAGAATCTTGTCAAAGAGACAGAGAATGGAGATGACAGTAACAATACTAGCAGTGCTGAGTATAAGGTTCAAAAAAGTCATGTACTTAGACCTAAGGGTGATGTTTCCAGTGTTCTAGAAAAATTCTGTTCCTTTAAAGAAATTGTGGTGTTGTGGTTTGGGTCACATTGACTAATGATACTCTCCCCCATCTTTTGCTCCAAGGACAGAAGGATAAAGAGATTTACAGGTTTAGGAAAAACTAAACTACTTTAATGAAATATTAATAATAAAATAAAAAGGAAACAGTGAAATAGATACAGTATATATCTAAACCCACATCAAGTTCCCAGGAAGATGTCACCATCCAGCACTGGGGAAGTTCCAAATTGTAGATGGGAACCAGCTTCCAGATCTGGCTTCAAGAACACACAGGTCAGGATCGAAGGCAGACAAAACCAGAGTCCTCTTCAGACACCAACCACTGAAGAAAAAGAGCCACTGAAAGTCCATCAGCTTTTATACTGAGCATGGCAAATGAGATGGTATACATACCCTATTGGTCAGTTTAGGTCACCTGACCTGCCCACACCTCCCCATAGATGCAACCTCTCTATGGAGTAAACAACCATGTCAGATTACCCTGGTAGCCATAGAAACAAGTATAAGCAAGAGCATTTCTCACTGAAGAGAAAGTTGGCTCTGCTCCACCACAAACCGGGACATGTGGTGATCTAATTAGTGATGATTGGTCTCCTCAAATATAACGAGCAGCACTAAAATTTCTTAAGAGGCCATCACTTTGTATGACTGTTCTAGTCTCAGAGAAATCAGATTAATTCAGTGTTTTCCATTCAAATACATCCAGGATCAATTAACTAAAAACTAGCTATAATAGCTAGTTTTTTACTAGCTATTTTACTAAATTTTACTTTATTGATTAACCTAATATGATCATTTTTGTATCCAGGTATTGTCCTTTTTTCAGAAGAAATATTGAACTGCCTTGATTTATTTATATGGACTAGAGGAATTTTGTTCATCAGATTTGTCTTTATATACAAGCTTCCTAAGTCTTCAGTCCCTGCTTTGATCTGAAGATAACAGTTCCTAGCTTAGCAAGCAAAGACATAAAAAAGAGTGTATAGAGTAATGAATCCAATTAATTTAGTTAAAAATTTAAACAATACCAAACGAACACAGATAATGAAATATCCTTTTAAATAGCTATTGAGACCTTAAATAACTACCAAATTGTGCCCGAGATGACTCTATGAACCAGCAAAAAGGCTGCTTTTCAAAAGCAACAGATTTTAATGTTTTTATGTTATGATTCTTCCAAGATATATCTTTTCTGAGAGGCAATAATTTAGCATAGAAAGCTTGGTACATAATTATTTCTGCTTCAGTTAAAACCCAAACTCTGTAAGTAGAAAATGCATAGTTTTATATATCATATAGGAAGTTATTGATTTACTTCCAATTATCATCACGCAACAGAACCCTAATAAAGGATAAATGCAATTACATCACAAGACAGAAGTAGAAATAACTAGATTGCCTCAACAACTGCGAACTCCTCAAATGATTACATGTGCATCCTAGAATTATCTCTTAGCAATGGACTTGAATGAAAACATCTTGTCACTAAAAAAGTACAGCTGCTAAGTGTGTCTATCCACAAAATTCCTATAAAACCATGTTGAAATATCAAACAGAAAGAAGTAAGTACAAAGACACAAAATAGGACTTTTACAAGAGTTTAACTGCCAGCTTATGTGAACAGCTGCAAAGCACAGAAATATCAAATGATGATTAGGGAACGATGGCTTGGGGTATTTGATGTGTCATCCTTTAATAAGAAATATAAAGAACTTACTATTTGGATACAGTTTCTGGTAAATTTAATATTAGTTACTGGTTTAGAACCTACATTCATTTTACAAAGACAAAAGCTAAAATAAAGAAAATTAAAAANNNATAAAGAAAATTAAAAAAAAAAAAAAAAAGGGTAGAGACACAGTATGAGCAATGACTGGCCCAAATATCAGAATTTAAGGGACAGCAACACAAGTGAAGGAAGAAACATGGGTTTCTTCACCAAACTTTAGCTATTGCAAAGTTTTAGTTTACATAAACCTAATCAAGTTGGTAGGACTCCCTCTGCAGCCATAAGGAGAGAGAGGCACATCCAGAGCAAAATTCATCTCATTTTGTCCAAGTGCTATCAGCTGTCCATTAAATTAAGGTGTGAAACCAACTTTTTACTTTTATAGTTACTTAAGATTAATGCCATCTTATGGGGTAGCAATAAAGACTTTTGAAATATTGATTAAAAAAATAATGAAATCTTGTTCACCAAATTTCAATTACTCGATATGTGCAGTTAGACAGCTAGAGAACCAACACAAAATGAATGCTACAAAATCAGAATACTGAGTAACTATCCAGTGAGGTATTTCAAGAATGGCCAATATGTCTTGAACTCTGCTCAACAGAATCCTATATTGCACATCAAAGCAGGGATGTAGAACACTGGAATTACTCTTGCCTGAATTGTGATAAGGAGTGAGGCCATGTGAAAAAATATATATGTATATGTCATATTTATATAGAGAGAAGCAAGTTTCCATATCTTTGTTGTGATAACGTGGGATTTGTTATGCAGTTCAGCAGGAAAAAAAAAACCCATATCTCTAGAGTTAGGAAAGAGGAATTAGAACTAGAATATTTTAACTTTTCTTATTTTTTTCCCACTCCTTAACTAGAGGCAAGATGTTGACTCAAGTCCCAGAGGCTAGAAGCAACTTCTAACATTACTTACATAATTAAAGAACGTCTTTCGCAAAGACATTTGCAAAATAAAAAGGCATATATATAAGTGCACTTTATAAAGTGTTTTGACTACTGAGCTATAACACAGTACAAAGATAATGAGTCAACTTACTGAGTGTTTGATGCTGTAGAACTACTACACCAAAATCACGGTGTAACATAGACCTGTTGCAGCTGGAGATTGAAATACTGTATCCAGGGCACTTTATTTACAGCAATGATGCTAATTTTTCCTTTGAAATTTGTCTAGTCATATCATAAACCCTATTAATCACTTCCAGTATTTTCAAGTATGGTTGTGTTTACATGTTTTAAATTGGCTTGCTGTGATATTCACATTAAAATTAATTGAATGACAGGAATATTTTCCCAAAATACTAACTTTAAAGAAAATTTGGGTGGGTTGTGGAAGCAAATTTTCACATGCAAAATAATCAGCTTTGGCAATAAATCCTTGCAAATGATTATTTCAGCTAATATGATATTTCATCTCTGAGAAGACATGGAGATTGGTGGATGTCCCAGAAGATTGGAAGAAGGCTAATGTCACACCCATCTACAAGAAGGACTGAAAGGAGGATCTTGGAAATTATAGGCCCATCAGTCTTAGTTCAGTCCCTGGGCAAGTTATGGAACTAAACCTCCTGGGGGCTTCCAAAAGTCAAACAAAGCACATGATTGGGAAAAGCCATCAGAGATTCAACATGGGCAAACCATGCTTGACAAAACTGATTGCCTTCTACGATGAATTTGTAAAAATGCTTTGATGAGGCCTTTGACTGGGATAGCAAAAGTCAAATAATTCAACTACAGATGAGGAGGAAGTTACTCATGAGGGAACAGGCACCTGACATAAACATGAAAAGAAATTATACTTCACTCCTATAAGGGGTTTTATTTAAGAACATCATACTTTATGAAATACAGGCATAATCCTGGCACCCCAGGAGTAGACTTGCTGTCTAAGACAATAAATGGGCTTACAAAAACTGTAAGGCCCTGTTCAAGCAGGAAATAGCAACTCTTTACAAGCATCACCGTATCAAGAAAAGCTGAAAGGAGGTTGATCCATGACTTATTCTGCTGGAATGGAGAGGAAAGATGTAAAGAGAAAAGGAAGTAGAAATAAAATAGTTAACAGCTTCTAGTCATGACATCAAGGGAGAAGAGAAATAACTGCTCCCAATCTCTCCTGACTTGCCTCATCTCTTCCTGGAGGACATGGATCAAAATACAAGAGGGAATTTCCAAGCTGCAATTCTTTCATGTATTTCTGGACTATCTTTCTCATTCCCTGCCTGTTCACATGGCTGCCTCCTAATTCAAGCATTTCCTTGCGTGATGCCAGATTTCATTTCTCCTTGGGGTTCATCTCATCTCCT
Source organism: Nycticryphes semicollaris (assembly GCA_013400055.1). Classification (NCBI taxonomy): domain Eukaryota; kingdom Metazoa; phylum Chordata; class Aves; order Charadriiformes; family Rostratulidae; genus Nycticryphes; species Nycticryphes semicollaris. The sequence continues at coordinate 504,124 of VXBJ01002472.1, read as the reverse complement.
TTCATCCAATGCCCTAGGCCTATGACTTTGTTTTCTACATCAAACTGATGCAAAATCTTCCCAGTCCCCATCTGTGACACATTTCTCCAGTTAGTCCCAGCCTCCTCTTTATTGCTGTTCTGAACACTTAGCTCTGGTCAGGAACTTTTTTGGGTTAGCATTTCCCTACACCCTCATGTACATGGACATAAGACATCCTTCTTCCCTACAAGGGCAACACTAGACCACAGGAATGATTTCTCCTTTTTTACCATGTTTTCCACTGACAGATTTCTTGTCCATGTCTTTTCCACAGCTCTTCATACCAGTGCAGCTTTTGTCTTCTCTGAACTGCAGTCAGGCAGTTTCTCTGCTCTCTCTGGCCCCCAGTTTTCTGTCCTACTGAGTGGTCCCACTGCAGTGCAAACCCTTGGATGGAAAAATATTCAGTCTCTGTTGGTCTTCCAGAGTTAATCTGGCCCACATCTGATGTTCGAGAGGCACTCAGGATGGAGAGGACAGACACCAAGGAATGGTTCTTCAGAGACATCAGTTACTAAATCCACTGCAGATCATGTACAAACCACAGTAATTTGACAGCCAACTTTTGAAATGTTTGCACAAGAAGAGGTAAATGCCTATCCCCAGGCACAGAAGGCTGACTGCGTGATGAAATTCAATCCATGCAGCTGAAGTTTGACAGAATTACAGGCTTGTTAAATAGGGCCATAAAATGGAAAATTTCAGATGTTCTTATTTACGAAGTAGGGCAAAAAGGGGGAGATGGAAAGGGGCAGTACCACCCCTGCCTGCGGAACCAAAGCTTTATCCTCAGTGACTATTAACCATGTACTTGCAACGAAATATCCTTGTATAAAGTACAATGACAGTCTGTGAAGCAGACATGAGTTTTCAGGCTTCCCTACTGCTTTAAACTAGGCTTACTCTGACTCTCTTCCGAACCTAGTGAAGTCTTTTTAGAGTGTGTCTGCTTCAGCAGGGGAGGCAGCAAGCTACTCTGGTTGCTCCAGCTTCAAATAGCATTGGATGTTCTGCAGAGAGAGACGGTGATTTGAACCTCCTCATGAAGACAAAACTGAGCCCAGATCTCACATATTTAGAGGCAGTGTCCTAACAACAAAGCTGGAGGAGAGGTGCCTTTAAAGAAAAGCATGCCTCTGGTTTCTCTGAGCGCTCTCTGAAAGAAATTAATTTTCTGTGAGGGGAGAAACCTTGCTACAACATACCAGGCACCAAACAGACACCCAACTCCAGTTAGGTGGGACAACCATGTCTTTTATCCACTCTTTCATCCTCAGATTCCCCACCAGCTTAATCCAAGTGGCTCCTTTTTAGGGTACCAGACGTTCTGGAAGCCAACAATACATTTGGGGGTTGGTTCTTCTAACATGAGGCTAAAATACCAGATCATAGAATCATAGAATGGTTAGAGTTGGAAGGGACTTTAAAGATCATCAAATTCCAAGCCCCCTGCCATGGGAAGGGATACCTTCCACTAGACCAGGTTGCTCAAAGCCCCATCCAGGCCAGCCTTGGACACTTCCAGGGATGGGGCAGCCACAGCTTTTCTGGGAAACCAGTTCCAGCGCTTCACCACCCTCACAGTGAAGAATTTCTTTCTGGTATCTAATCTAAATCTCCCCTCTTCCAAATTAAATCCGTTACCCCTTGTCCTGTCACTACATTTCTGACAAAGAGTCCCCCTCCAGCTCTCCTGTGGGCTTATTTCATATATTGGAAGGCTGCTATAAGATCTCCCCAGTGCCTTCTCTTCTCCAGGCTGAAAAAACCCAGCTACCTCAGCCTGTCTTCATAAGAGAGGTGCTCCAGCCCTCTGATCATCTTTGTGGCCCTCCACTGGGGTAATATTGCAAATTTTCTTCAATCTCACTGAGTACCATATTCACCAATGAAATTAGGACAGAAACAGATTTACTTATCTATTGCCTGAAGGTTGCATTCATTTAACCTACACTACACCTGCAAGGCTGTGCCAAGAAGTGGGCTCAGGGCACCAGACATACTTATCCATTAATACTGGGCTCAAAGGCTTAGTAGGAATGATGTAAACACGGTTGTCAATACATTTGCTCAAAAAAACCCACCTAGTATAATCATCATGCTTTTCAAAGTACAAAAAAGGCAAGCATTGTAAAGACCCACTGTAAGTCGTTTTTGTGAAATTTAACTCCTATTTATAAAACAGATATCTTCTGTTACCTGAAAACTGCTCTACCTTTACCCTGCTATAATCCCTTTGAAAATATAAAGTATCTTTTATGCTACCCAATAGACCAGCTAAACTTTCTAGCTATTTATTTGACCTTATTTTCTTATAACAGCCTTGATTTTTCCTTTTTTGCAATATTAATCTGTAGTGAATATCAAGTCATCCAACACTGCATTAATGTATTCCAGTATCATACAAATGCATTCCCTTTGGATTAATTAAAAAAGAAATATGAACTTTCCATTGTATAGGAATCCTCTTCAACCTTTGCTTTAAAAAAGGGAAGACTGACAAAATTATTGATCCATTAACTTCACAATTCTTTCATAAAGATAAATGCAACTGTGGCAAGATGGGATTGTTTTTCCTACAAAATCCATATTAAGATATCAGCCTGGAAGGTAACAATAAAAAACTCACCAGGGACTTGGGCAGACTGGATCCCACTAGTCAATTGTAATTAAGGAAAAAAATTATTAAGGCTTCATCTAAAATTAAATGGGATTTGATGAGATGCATAACCTTATCTGAATGCTGAATGGTTTAATGAACAGGTTTAATTCAGGTCACTTGAGCTCCTCTCCCACGATTCACGTGATGCATTATAAAAGATAAGGTCCAAAGGAAACAAAGGGTTTGTTTCCTTATAACAGGGACAAATACAACTGAAGGAAGACAAGTTTTCATGGATTCTCTACGAGTGATCAAGTAATTTCACATTTTAAGAAGTGAAAGATATAAACATCCATAAATGCAAGCTAGATCACCTGCATAGCCACAATGGAGCCATGTGGCAATTTTTTGTAGTCAGAGACTAAAAACCAAAGCTTTTTCTGAATCAAGCGTGTTCTGAGCAAAACAGACCTTGTGTTAGAAAAATGAAAATAGGCACTACTAGAAGTACCATGCAGCTAAAGTCCACATGTAGTCTCCTATCACAGAAGGTGTTTAGAACAGGATCAGAGGAGAGACAGATGTGATCTTTGTATAAACGTATAAATGTATCACTAAAAGCCCAGGAACTTCTTTAAGGTCCCTTGTTCAATGACCAGATTTGAGAGATCTCCAGTCACAATAGCTTTCCCCTGTTAATTCTTCCACTGCAAAGTACTATATTATTTGAATATTATCAAGAAAGCACACATATCATCTAAATGCAGATATTTTGGGGGAAAAAAAAAGGGCAAAGCATAAAAGATCCATTTGCCTTTTCAACTTCAGACATCCATTTTGTAGAAGTTTTGAAAGAAAGCAGAATTATTCTACACTTGCAGTGGGTAGCACAATTTGTATGGTATATATTTGTGGGCCCAGTACAAGTGAATAAGCAGCAGCACACAGATAACTCCAAAACACAATGCAAGATCCTGGATAATGTATTATCGTTTCATTAATTTCTAGTTTCCTTCTAGGCTTTCATTTGCAGCACAAAAGAGAAGTCAGAGATCTGTGGTTCATTTTGTATTTGATGTCATGAAAACAGTTCTTGACCTGCTGCACTCATATCAGAAATAAATTGTTGGCAGATTGAACAGTATTCCAAAAGATATTCACCTGTATTGCTCCTATTATGTCTCCTTAACCGTATTACACTAAGCAATAAAAGATTGAATCTTAATGCATATGATCAATAGGATTGAAATGCAGTTCATATGACAATTCATGTCTTGGTTTTCTTGATCATATTGCTTATGAATCCAATCTTAGCATTATATATTTAAAATATAGTTGCATTAAACAAAAATATTAAAACTTCTAAGACTGCTATGTCAAACATTAAAATCCTGGGAAAAGACAGAGGTAGAGCTACCTGTGTAATAAATTACATTATGGAATTACACAACATTTTTTTTTTTAATGGGTCACTATTCACTATGGCATATTTAAATGAAAGAAGGAAAAGTTTAAAAAAAAAAAAAAAGTCCATACAAGAAAGTTAAGAGTTTCACTGACATTTCAAAGTTGTCATCTGGTCATGCTGATGGCTATGACTGAGTGAATTTGCATTAAAATGTAAAAGCCACGGCTCCAATCAAGGGCACACTTTCCAATTAATTACAGTACTTCAGGGAGTAGAAATGGACAGTTACATTGTGTTATGAAGGCTACATGATGTTCGAAATGGGCTTCTGCCACTTGTACAATTGTCAGGAACAACCACTGATTCCTGTGCCCACGGGAATGCAGAAACTGCTTGGTTCAATTAGTCAGTTGTCTGAAGAGCAGAGGCCCAGGAAACCTCTGATTATGATACCGACACTCGGCAACCCTGGAAACTCTGAGGTACAAGGATGTGACACAGGGACAGACTGAAAAGAATGATGGCTGCCAAGCTCCAAATTAGCTCCAGGGAGAAACTAGCTGTTCATGCAAAAGATTGGTATTTAAATTTATGGATCTCTGTCAGGAATTTATCAGCTCATAAAACAAAGTCTGTTGAGGAGAAGGGGGTGGAACCAAGGAAAAAAAGGAAGGCAAGAAAAAGATTATGGGGTGGAAGAGGATTAAGTGAAAAAGTAAAAAAAATCTTGGAGAAAGTCTGCAGAGGAGGAGAAAAGACTTTTCAGAGTGAAGACTAGAACTCAGTTTGGTATCACCACTTGAGTCCAACAGGTCTCTGACCAAATTGCCTCAGATCTTGGGGGACCCACCTACAAAACAGAGAAGAGGGATGCTTCTGTCTGCCATACAGGTTCAATATACTCTCGTCTCTGTTGCCTCTTCAGAATCCACCATGTGTGGAGGGTGCTCGTGAGCTCCTGCTGCCCTGCACAAGGCAGAAAATTCCCAGTGAGATTTAAGGTTATGATTTCAGCACAGAGAGGCCTCGTAACTGTTTTTCAATGCAAATATTTTAAGGACATTCCCGAACAATTCAGAGAATGGCAGCTTGCATAAGTCTGTTCACCAGGTGGAAAGAAGTACAGGACAGCCAAACATAAGCTAGAAGAACAAGCAAACCAAAATTCAGATATTGTAGTCATCTTCTCATGTATGACTAGACATTTACATTATAGAGATTAAATAAGCAAGTGTTTGTTTAATGTGGGACAAGAATTGAAGACAAAACTACAGACACATCCAGTTAAATCCATAAAAAGAATTAAATTGGCTAAAATATTTGATTCCTGACGTTGTATTAGTTTTTAGCTGAAAACCCTGTGAAAAGAAAGTGCATATTCAAAAGAAAAGACCTTAGCATCCTCCACATCTTCAGCACCAGGCTGCCTAGGAAACCTATCTATCAGATTTGATTTGAGGATGAAGACTCATTTAGACAGAACAGCTAAAGCGGATGCTCCCTTCAGTTTCTGGTCCTAGCCCTTTTCTCAAGGTTCTCACTCTCCAAGCAGAATTAGCTGAAAGAGGAAGGTGTCCACTCCTGAACTGCCACAGCCAACATCCAAACATTTTAACATAACCTGAGATCAGTGATCCGACCAATTTCAGTTCAGCTGTAGAAAGCAAGTGGAAGATTAAGGAGAATTCAGACCTCACTGATAACAAGACCATGAGCCCTCAGATTCCAACCATCTGGCATGTCTGCCTCTACCACCTCCTATAAATCAGCCTAAAATACATTCCTTCTATTCTTTGAACACAAAAATATGTGTATACAGCACCTCAGCTTTCAAGCTGAGGGTCTTTTGGAAAGCTTTTCTTGTAGATCCTGTATCCCTCATTAGCTTTTCATCTAGCCCCAGTCAGAATGAACTTCTGCTGAATTTCACACCTGAAATTCTCACAGCCACAATTTCATTGCTGGACATAAGATGCACAGGTATTGTCTTGGAGTCTGCACTACAGTGAGTGATTAAATCTTTACTGAGGTCTTTTTCCGAGTACATTTTGACCCAGTTTTCCTCTTCACAAAAACTAGGACGTGGGAGATGACTGGAGCGTGGCAGGTCTTCATCCTAACATAGGATTAGGATGCAATGTGGCCAAGGCAGACACTCGGGTCCTGGCTCCCACATTTCAGTCATATCCATAAGCAGGCTGGTTACTCATTCAGTAAAATGTAAAAATATAAAGCTACTTTAAAATTTAAAGCAGAAGAATGCAAAACTTGACTCAAACTCCAGTGTGGGAGAATGATAGATCATTCTTGGTACATCAGCAGAGTTTCCATTGTATGTGGATTAAGGGTATAAAATAAAGCATATTTAATTTGGTTTTGTTTAATTGTTAATAACTATGGCAAAATACATGCTGAAAATATTCAATATTTTTCACTGTTAAAAATAAATATCTTCAAATATAACAGAGTTTATTTTAATTGAAAGAAAATTTTGTTTTTCTTATCTTAATACAGCTTTGCCAAGATAAGAAATTTCAATCTTTTTTCTTTAATGAGTTTTATTGGTCATGCTAGCAAACATTATTTAACCAAGAAATTGATTTTCTACAGTGGAATTTGGTCATAGTCAAACATTCACAGAGTATTTAATTTTCTGCTCCTTCTGATATTGAGCCATGGAGTTTTAAAAATGCACACGTTGTGTTTGTACACAATTTGCAAGCAAATCAGATACAATAATTTTTCCCTTTCCCAATAATTTCCCCTTTTACCAATTTGTTCTGAGTAACAAAAAGGTGAAGACTTTTTTTTTGGTCTGTTTTTATGGGGTTGATTTACTATATTCTTTACGGTCTTTGAAATTACCTCTTCCTCACATTGTTCCATACAAAGGTCATGTACATGGGTGACCAGAAATATAAAGAGTAGTCCAATGTAGTTTTACTGCTATCCTATACACTGACACCGGTAATTGTCATCACAGGCATACAAGCATGAAAAATTGAAAGACTAAGTATTTAACTTGTCCATCAGAAGTGATGTGGTATTTAAGAGTATGATTAATAAATAGCTAAATCATGTATTAATGAGTTGGGGGGTGTCTAGTCCATAAAAGGACTAATAAGGGTCTTGGGTGGACTCCTGTGTACACAGCGATGAGAATGTGCAGGTCAAGAAGTATCAGATAATGTTTTAAAGGATTGATAACATGATCTTAACACAATACTGCAGATAACAACTGCAGCTTGCGTGTATATTTAGTGCAAAGAAAAATGGCTGACCAAGCAATTTGCAGAGTTTTTGCCATGCAACACAACACAAAATAAGGAATAGTTAAATCTATATAAAGGGGAGTCACAGCTCAGTCTCATGCTGATGGATACAACTGTGTGTTATCTGATCGTCACTTTTCTTATCACTCTATATTTGTCAAAATAAGGAATATTCATGACAAACATAGTATTGAGCTGATGTGGTGGTAAAGAAACAGGGCAAAGCATCAGTGGGGCATTGCAGTTGCTATTGGCTGGTAGGCAAGGAAAATGGGATAGCAGCTTGGGTCCCCGCAGACCCTGTACTAGAAGACCTTTGGAAATTAAAGTGGGTAGTACTTCTTCCTACTAGAAATATTTAATCTAATATAACTAGGTTCATACTTGCCTTCTTAGAGCTTCATTATACTCATGACTTTAGATTCATCCTGATATTGTTTAATACAGTCAAAGCTCCCACTGAAACTTTTAATCTTTAGTCTTAAGACTACATCAAGAATAAATGCTATTAAATCCCAAAAGCATGAATTTTCACTAAAAAAAATGCTTCTCTTTCTTGTTTTATTGATTTTGGGCAATAACTGTCTTTTATGTTTAGTTTTCAAGTCAACAGAAATAAGCCAAAAAGCCAAAAACCAAAATAAGCCATCACTATATCTTGCTAAAAATGGCAAAACAAAGTAAACAATAAAAGTTTTCAAATATGCAGTGGTTTGGAATATGCATGATCTTCTGAAGCTTTAGTTATTTCATAAATGACTAATAAAACTGTCTCCAAATGGTTTTGTAAATATGTATTCACATATCCACATGTTATGAAAAAGTCTTAAAATACTCTAACTACAAATTAGACACGGTTGATGCACTTAAAAACTCTTAAAGGTTATCAGCTTGCATTGAAGAGGTTTCCTCTGCAAATGAGGTTAAAAAACATTGTTCCAAGCCGGATTTGAATCACTATTCAAAGGGAAATCTAATTTGTATTCCACCACATCACTGTGTGAATCATTTGTGATAAGGAAGATACTTTTAGAAATTTATGTCTGATGATGAATTTCAGTGACCAGAGCACAAGAACTGCAGAGCACAACAGGCTGACTCTGACTGAAATTCCTTCTATTGTGCCTTTTTTCCCCTCCTAAACACTGACAACAGCAAGACTCTGAACAGAGGCTCAATCCCTGGGGCCACGAGATGCACTCCCATCACTTCCATGACTACACAGACACAAGTGATGCACGTAGACTCAGACAGAACAAACAAAAAAAAAGGTGTCTTTCTCAAAACTACAATGTACAACTAATTGGAACACATTTCCCCATTGAAAAAATAAGAATAATGTGATGGAGAATGACATTATTTAATTTGCATTTTTATTACTATTTCAGTAATCACTTTTAAGATCAAAGAGAGAAATATTGATTATGGTGTTCAGACGAAAGTATTCTAACTGGCATCTGTTTCATTGAAACAGCAGAGTAATCTTTTCTCTTTTCCTTTTTAAGAAGGGGCTTTATATGATATGAATAGCTGAGAGGTCATAAGTATAAAGTGACTCATAAGAATTATTAATGCTGGTAAATTGGATAATACTCCATAGGATATGGCAAAGTAATTACTTTCTCAAGAACTCTCCACTCACCTCAAAATGAGCTGATAATATGCTCTGTACATTTATTCATGAAGTCAATGCTTTAACAGATAGATGTTTCAGATTTTTCTTTTCAAATGAAGATAACATCCTGTATAAATATTCCATTTTCCTTCCCATCCAGAAATTATTTTTCTTACTTCATGAACGTCAAAGATTTATGAGTAAATAGGAAGATGAAGCAACGTTCACAAATGAGTGTGTAGATCTCTCCTCTGCATGCCAACAAGTATGAGATTGGACATTTCTCAGTGGAAGCAGTGGATTACTTGACAGTGTGTTGCAAAGGATGAAAGGGGTGAAGATCTGAGCTAGGTCTGGCTACAAACACTGTTGGCTTAACCGTGCCATACTATTTTTTTTTTTACTTCTCCTCCTTTATTGCTTATTAATATTTTCAATTGTACTGTTTTTCTAATTTTATCCGTTTTCTCCTTGAGGCCTGGTTCTCATCTTAGCTATCTGTCAAGTGTCCTTGAATGTTTAACAAGTTATATGTTCTGTGGTTCACGTCTTACTGACAAAAAATACAGCTTATAACCACAGAATTTCCTAGGTCCTATTGATATATACCCTTATGTTGTATTATAATTCTGAATTAAACCACAGATAGATGACAAACTCCATTTGGTGAGAAAAATGGCATTTGTCCAGCATTTTTTTTTCCGGTCTTCTCCCTCTTCCATGTTGGCCACGGCTCTTATACAGATAGATGACACCTAACTTCTCCATCTGTTTCACGGGCTCATGAAAACAACCTGGACTTGATGATGATGAAAGATCCACTCGCAACAAGGAGAAAGGAGGAAATAACGATGCCAGTGGTGAAACTCATGCTAGTATGGATACAAGTTCTTCTTACCCCATCTCACCCATCTCCTTTCCTCCTCTCCAGTCAGTCTTACGTTACAAGGAATGATAATAGGAACTGAAAAAAATGCAACAACATTTTTGATGGTCAGCATTTTTGAGGGTAGATTAGCAATAAAATGGGAAATAAACAAGGAAAAAGAAAGTGCTGGTTTTGAAGGCTGATCATGTTCAAGGGCTTAATACAATACACACACACACAAAGTGTTTAAAACCCAGAACAACAATGAAATGGAAGAAGCTATTAAAAAACAGTGAAAGGGACACTAGAGACCATGTGTTCCAGAGAGGAAATGCTATTGTGGAAGGTAAGAACTCTCAAAAAACATGAACAAAAAAATTGCTTTCCTACAGTAAAAAAAAAAATTAGTTTAAAATATCTAATTTAGAATCTTTTCTGCTGATCTTGGATACGAATGTGAGCAGCAGCTTTCCTTCACAGATTTTACTAGAGGAACTGAGGCACAGAAAAATAAAACAACAGCCTCAGTTCATCTCTTGTTTCAGCAGAAATTGCAGGAATTGGAGTTCAAGAGATCTGAGCTCTAATGCAGACATAGGGGAGGCACTGCTCTAGGTACTTGGAGTGTACTATCACTAAAGAAGTTTGCATTTTTAATTTAGAGTATGAGAATCCTGTTTTAGAGACCGAATAGGTCTCTAATGCTTTCGGATACATTCCTAAGAAAAGGAAAATTAAATGCTATACAAAAATCTAGCTATGGCAATATTCATAGGCTAACCTATAGTTCAAGGAAAAATGTTAATTGGGCCCTAAAGGAAGCATGTGTGCCCTCGAAGGAGCAGAAATACCCACACATAAATATCAGAAGACAAACTGAATGGAATTTTACAGAAAATGCAAAAAGCACAACTAAAATCTGTCCAAACAAGAATAAGGTCAACAGCAAGCTGCTAGCATAAGGGTAGCATATAGCCATTTGGTAAAAGCACCAAGCAATCAGAAAAGAAAATAAATAGTTGCAGGTGCTGACACCTGAAAAATGTCTTAATGTCCCTGCATAAGAGAATTTCAATAACGTTTAAGAAACTGTAATCCAGAAGAATGAGTAAGGAAATATTCTCAAATATTCTAAATGTGGACATACAAAATAGATATACACCACTACACACAAGAGTTGTAAAGTGATTCTGAGCATGGCAAAGAGTCCTTTGGTGCTTTAAGAAGTATAGGTGGAGCTGAAATCCTAATACCTAGAGAAACTGTCAGTCAGGGATTACTCAGAGTAACTACTGAGATTCAAAGAAAAGCAACAGGAGAAGAGGTTGCAATTGAGCTCATTTGGATGGAAAGTGCTGGTTTTTGGCAAGAGAAAAATGCTCCAGTAAACCAGTAATGGCCCAGCAGAAAGAGCAATGAAAAAAAAAAAAAAAAGAAATGTTTTATTTAAAACATTTTCAAGTGCAAGTTTTTCACAGATTTTTTTTTCCTTCACATAGAGTGTTGATAGAAAGCAAGATTTTTTTTTTCTTTTTTTAAAAATTTCCTCTCTCCCCGCCCCCACCTTTTTCCCTGGTCTCCCTCCACACACACAGACATTTCCTGTAACAAAGTAGGGAACAGGAAAGAAGAAAAACAAAGGGAAACAAATAAAGAAAAAACAATTACAGACAACAGAAAGAAACAAAAAAAAAAAAAAAGTGACACATTCTTACTCTTTAAAGATATACTTAATTTGTAATAACACAGAGAAAAATCAGCATTCATTAAAAAAGCTGCAATGTGTGAAAGCTCATCATGAAACTATTTTTCAATTTTTCAGTCCTTAACCCTTTGGTTAAAAAGCTGAATCTTCAGGCAAACAGAGTGAGTGGCCTGTTGGGTAAGGACAAAGGAGTGCATGGGATACATGCTGGTATTAGCTATGTTTTTGTATGATGCCACCTTACAAATTCTTAAATCCGAATTCTTAAATAACTTAGTGAACAACATAGCATAAGCACACAACTGAATAAAAAAAATATTTTGCAGGACCAGTTAAACATGTTTTACTGTCAGAGTGGGTTAAGCTTTGCAAAGGGAGTCTTAAGGTCTGTTCTGGTTTGACTTTACCCAATATTCTTCTCAAAGATTTGAGTGATGGAATAGCAGAAGGCTTGCAAATATTTTGCCACAGATTTCGAGACTATGAGGAAGGAGACACGACAGCAGCTAATCAAACCCTCGCAACAGTTGCAGAAGGTGCTAAAGATTGCAATCAATCATTCCAGCGAGACAAAGTCAATCCTCAGTTTCAAAACATTCTAACAGTACATTTGAAAAAGAAGGCATTTGTCCATTCCAGCTTTGAAGGAATCCTAAACAATAACAAACAAAAAATCCTGAAAAGATAAGTGATTGCAAAACTTGCTGCCTTAGATTTCAGCAGCAACGGCAGCACAGGAGGATAACTGCTCCCTGCCTGCCCCTTGTAGGGATGAGGTGGAACCCAAAGCCACAGCTGTCACACCAGCCAGCCTCAACATAAAAATGCTGAACAGTGAAAAAAGTTTGGAACTTTCCCACACAGCAGGTCTAGAGGCTGTTCAGGCAGGTCACAAAGGGTTTTGATCCACTCGGCTGGTTAATTTGTTTAATCATAGAGAATGGAAGGGTGATACTTTAGAGTAAAAGCTTAAGTTGAAAACTGAATATTGACACACAGTCTGTGTTACACTATGTGACTTAACGGTTCCTATCTCACACACACACTCAGAGAAGCAAGCAGAGGACACAGAGACTAACAACAGTGGACTAGTAGCACCATAATGATATGGAGTTGGAAGGGGCCTCTGGAGATCATCTAGTCCAACTCGCCTGCCAAAGCGGGTCCACACAGAGCAGGTTGCACAGGAACAGAAGTGTGACTTCCATGTTCCTTAGAGAAACAAAACCCCTCTACTATTTCAACACTGAAACTGAAAAGGTCATTTGGCTCTACGTCACACACACGGAGCATACGCTTATTACCAGGGCAGAATTTTAAAGAAGTCATAATAGAATATAGATCATGTAATACCATATAGATGTGGGGGGGTCTTATAGAAAAAAAAAATGTTATTCATACGTTATTCGTGCTGCTTCTGTCATCCCATGCTGGTTTTAAATGAGATGGACCAGCCTTGCTACAAATTCTGCATAGGGTGATTGCAATCAATGCAGATGCACTAGGTGACTTCCCTTGGTGTTTAAGACCCAACAGGTAAAGCCTCCAAAGGCTCCTCCTCTTTGGAGTCCTTGCTGGAATTATGCTAGAAGCCACAGACAGCAACAAAATACTTTCTGGCAGAGAATCTTCTGTGTACATAAGGCATTATATACATGTGACAAGTTTTATCAGCTTTTTGCAGGACTTTCCCGGAGAGCACCCACCAGTCAGGCCCTCAGCTAACTCTGCAGAGAGGGACTGGGTTAATGAAAGTAATTATGGAATACATTCTTCTGGTACTCTCATATATGGGTCATTTTTGTCATTGAAAACTTAAATTCAAAGCTCATAGCAATTAATAATGAGCTCATTTACATTTATATAGAGTCATCATCACTGTAGCTGTTGACAATTTGCAGTGCTACATTCTTCCTAGCAAATAAAGTCTTATTGGAAGTGCCCCTTCCTTTCACCTACTTGCAAGAGGTTTTTGTTTGTTTGGGTTTTTTTATCTGAAAAAAAAAATCCTTTAACTCTTACCATCAGCCAGATTTAACTCTTTAGGTAGGGCACCTCCCCAGGTAGGAACCAACGGTCTATATGGCACAACAGGAAGATGCCAGTATTGTATTTAAATGCACTGCTGATGAGTACAGCAAATCCCATTCCAAATAAACCTGCAGCCAATGCACAGCCCTGCTTAACTCCATTTATAGTAAGCATGCAGTTAATCACACATACCTAGACTACCTGGGTGTACTCATCACTGTTTCTGAATGGACAGGACATTTAGTAGCTCATCGTTGCAGCTAAAGAGAGGCCTATAAGCTAGATTCATCCACAAAATCAGAAAAGTTAAACCCAGTATCTCCCAAGAAGCTGAGGATGCAGCCCTGTAGCTCTCCTCTGTCTGACAGGAAAATAAAGCCCAGCCTCATGTCTGTACAGAGGTGACCCAAACTAAAGGACAGCTTAGTAGCTGCCTTCAGTACCTGAAAGAACAGAATTGTTCCATTTCTGAGTGTTTGTAAACTGTTCCCAGAAATTAATCCTCTTTTAAAAACCAAACAACCAGAAGCAGCAACTTAAGCTGTGAAGGTGAAGGGAGATCTCACAGAAAAGATCCCATAACTGTGACTAAAAGCAAGACATGACTGAAAGCTGGTACTGAAAAGGCCGTTTATATTTGTATTTCCTGTATGGTGAACAACTTTGCATTTCATAATTACCAGTTCAAGGCAGTATTTAATACATATTTGATTCCAGAGTATAGTAGACATTAAAATAATGTTTTTAAGTTACTCTTTTGGGGTTTTTTTTTAGGTCATTTAATAAAATAATTTGTGCATGGACACAGACATTTGTGTGATCTAAATAACTCTTAAGCTCATCTAAGTTCAGAATTGGATTACTGACAATAAAACATACATCAGATTAAACAATATAAACTATTCATTTAAATCAGATTCCAGTGAAAAAGTTTGCTTTGATACAAAACTGTGGATCGGCAAGTGTGAATGTCATCCTATCCTCAAGCAACCTGGTATCAGAATAGTATTTCTAATGATAAAATACACTCCCTGCTGTAAGCACAGAATCATCTCTTTCCCTTCATAGTATAAGATGCGGGGAAAGCTGTTGTCATTATAGTTGTGTGCCTCCATCTAGTGACCAGAAAACGTATATAGATTAACTATACAACAATCCATAATTAACTGTTTGCCATTGGTGACTAAAACTTCCAAATCAAAATGCGCTGTTCTTATGACTTTTCAAGTGGCGAAGGAAGTTTATACCAGAACAGATTGTCTCCAGCATGCTCAAAGAAATAGCGGTGTAATTGTGCAGTGCATGTCCTGTGTGGCTGGGGAGCAGCCTTGCTGAAAGGGGCCCTGGGGTCCTGGTGCCGCAAAAGCATACCCTGTGCCACATCTCACATTTCTTAAATACCTCCAGGGATGGTGACGCAACCACCTCCCTGGGCAGGCCGTTCCAGTGCCTGATCACTCTTTCAGTAAAGCAATTATTCCTAATATCTAACCTGAACCTCCCCTGCTGCAACTTCAGACCATTTCCTCTTGTCCTGGCTGTTCACTTGGGAGAAAAGGCCAGCACTCACTTCTCTACAACCTCCTTTCAGCCAGTTGTAGAGGGCAATGAGGTCTTCCCTCAGCCTCCTCTTCTCCAAATTAAAAATGCCCAGTTCCCTCAGCCTCTACTTATATGACTTGCTCTATAGATATTTTTCACAGTGAGAGCCATTGAAACGACCTCTCCAAGGACACAGTGAAGTCCCCGTCACTGGAGGTTTTCAAGACAACTGGACAGAGTGTTAGACAATATGATCTAAGCTCCCTTTTGCTCTAAGGATTGGACCAGATCCCTTTTTATGGAAACCAATGTCACTGCATCAAGAAAGCACGGCCTTCTGCAGGTCTGCAGCCACCAAGAAAGGAGGTGTAGGAGCTTGAGAATAAAAGGAGGTAGGAGGAGTTGGATTGGATTAATAACATGATTTCTATTTAAAATAAGAAAAGCAGCCACTCCTTTGGAGAGGCAGACAATTATTTCAGTACTTAAAACATTACAGGGAACATCCTCGTTTAGGCAGACTGCACATGGTAGTCACAAATGTCACCGGGGGGCAGCAATCAGCCTTGATGAAAAATAATACTCCTCTCCTGCTGAGGACATGGACAATGAAAATATCAGGGCAGCATCTACAATGACTTTTACCCAACCACAAATATTTCAAGATATTGGGCTTTTTTGCCCATTATTTCTCCTAAAATGGGTTGCTTTTTGATTTTGGTTTGGTTTTTTTAATTTACAACCAATAACACCAGATTTCTGATCTACAGCACAACATGCTCAGAACTCAATCTTATTACTTTTTTGTACAGCAAAATTTTGTGTCCATGGAAGTCTAAATTTAATTCTCTGAAGATATTATTTGGAGATTTCTGCACAAAGTATACTTTCGTCACACCTTTCTTTTTTATTTCTGCCATCCGGAAACACAAGTTTCTTTAACATCCATTCACCTGTTTAGTAGAGACGTAGAAAGACCGTTAGGGCACAGAGAAGACTGAGAAAGAAATTTGTTCTTTGGGGGGAAAAATGAAAGTAGGGAAAGAAATACATTATCATTTCTGACTTTCCCCTCTTGATCTGTATCCTTAAGCAACAATCACCTCTTAAACAACACAGACTGAGTACAATTATATAACCCTATCTCTAGCAATTTTACTAATTTAGGGTCATCTAATTAGTTAAGGATGGGGACACAAGTTATTATAGTGATACCTACTGAACCCATAAGATCCCAAATTGTTATGTGTTCCTTGTTAGAAGATTATTTGTACCTTCAGTGGGCATGCAGGCAGTCTTTGAGAGTGAAAATTCACCTAATTTGCATAGCATGGGTTGGCAGCAGAGTCATTTCACTGTTGCTACAGGATCCAAGGAGTAAGAGTATTCCCTGTGCAAGAAAGGAAAGGGAAAAGGCATTCCTCTACAGAACATGCTGCAAAGCTTATGTAGCATACAGCGTGCAGGGAAAGCCCCAGAAAAGCTGCAAACCCAGCAAGGCTGGTAGCTGTATTCTATATTTAGCCCTGTGGTCTTATGCTTTGCATAAGCTGTGGTACCCTAAGAAAAGGATGGGAAGCCCTGGGACTCATATATAGTTGACTCACCAAGTTCCTTGTCAATATTCTGTACTTTGAGAAGCATATTGCTTATTTGGCATGTAGTGGCAGTAGCTACACATGGCAGGCTCAGATGAAGAGAATAAAAACTACAGGCTTCACCTTTTTTCTTCCTTCCCCATAGTATTCAGCATCTGCTTTCAGAGCAGGACCCCTGCAATAAGTGGAAGTGAGTAATTAAATCAAGCTAAAATAGTGCATTTGGAAATTATTTCCTCTTGTCCCCATGCAGAGTCACATAAATCTACACTCTGATCTGGCCCCTAGCTAAAATCTGTGTCTTGACTGATACCCTCACAAGAAGACCTGATTCGTTGCTAGATTAAGATTCCGTTTTTACTGATAAGAATTTAAGAACACTCCTTCCTCTGGGCTTTCTCTAGAGGATAAGGGCCCTCTCCAGTGATTTCATTCAAGAGACCAAAAGGTATGCTCCTTACAAAGGTGTGTGACAGTATAGCACATAACACAAGGTTATTTAGAGAAAGCTACTGTAACCAGCTACTTCTGCAAGATTTACTACCAGGGCAAACTCCTTCTGGCCTGCTCCAGATTCAATGCAAGCCCTCACCCTCACTTAACCAGTGCAAAACCAGGTCAGGGAGAGTGGGTGGTCACAGCTATGTTTTTCCTTTACCATGTTTTGTTCTCTGTGAAGTCCCAAAATATGGTTGAATGAGCAGAAAGACAGAAACCAAATACCAGAATCCCATCTCTTCATAGCAAGAGCCTCTTTTATAGTGTCCACTCAGAGGGATTCTGATGATGGATCAACCCTGCCAGCATTACAAAAAAGGACATCAACGTGCATCTACACTCTGTTAATTAGAGCAAGTGCTTTCCGTTTTTCTTTAGAACAACCAGACATTTCATTCAGGGTACACCTTTTTTTTTATTATTATTATTATTGCAGGAAAAGTCCTTTTTAACTAACATTCTCAAAATAAGTCACTTACCACCCATTTATGCAACATGAACAGCTTAACTATTTACTCCCACATTGTAGTGATCCTTCTTCTACACACACTGAAATAAAGGGGTGGCTGAACCTCCTGCAACCACTTTGTGCCTACAGAGATTTGTCCATCTACCTCTGCAAAACTCTAGACCGCTGCTTACCTTCTTTGGGGAGGCACGAGGATTATCTAGCCCTAAATCCTCACAGCCAAGCTCCAGCTTTGGGTACTATCCATAGCTAACTGTCTTTCTCCCTCTCCCATACCTCACCACCCTCTTCACACCTACTTTTGGAATCCTAACCATGCTTATGTCACCTTAGCCAGCTGAAGTCAGGAATTTCCAGAATGCTGGCACCTTTTTTGGGAAGCATGGGACCCCAGACCCAGCTGTCAATCTCTGGAATTTCATACTGCAGATTTCATGTTGAGATATCTGAAGAGAAGAATGAAGTTGTGCATTGGCAGTGCATATCAAGGTTCTGAAAATGAGGAGCAGGCAAAAGAGAGGCTGAGCAGACTGAATATAAGGTCTCTCTGGTGCTCGAAGTTCACTTTGAAAGTGCCTGTGTTACCTTCAATCTATTACAGAAGCATAAAATAGAATGGTTTGGGTTGGAAGGAACCTTCAAAGGCCATCTAGTCCAACTCCCCCTGCAATGAGCAGGCACATCTTCCACTAGATCAGGTTGATCAGAGCATCATCCAACCTGACCTTGAATGTTTCCAGGGATGGGGCATCTACCACCTCTCTAGGCAACCTGGTCCTGAGTCTCATCACGCTCAGCATAAAAAATTTCTTCCATATAATTAGTCTAAATACTATTGTGTCTCAGGGTTAGCTGTAATGTTCATAAGAAGAGGTAGAATGCACATGGTAAATAAAAATCCCTTTCTTAACATAAAATTTTCTGTGTATTTGTTTATACTTTAAAATAAGTACAACACTAGTTAAAACACTGCAATGCTGGGAAAATGTTACTATTTGACACAAAGGATGACGATTTGTCAAAGCTGCTGGTTTTGCAATCAATTTCAAATTATCATATGATTAAAGCTGACAAATTGTAACACTTAAGCATTTACTACTTGTAATTGACTTTAGTGAATCAATCACAGTTACACTGATCTAACCAGTCACTGGATGATGCCATAAGAACAATCCGTGCTTGGTTATTCTCTGTTACTGGAACAGATTTATGTTTCTATCACATAAAAATCTCATAGAGTCTTTACCAGTAGATTTATATTTTTTCACCTGATTTGCATTGCTTTCTCTTTAAAAATTGCTGTATATAACTACTTTTACCCCTATTTCTGCCAATTTATCTTTTGTGCTATTAAAAATAAACTTATTTTTAAGCAGAATAAAAATTACATATTTTCCTCCCACTCTTCTTACCAAGTGATTTTTAAATTAGATTTCCCTGTTATACAAAAACCACAGGCAACTTAGACAAAAATCTCTGGGAGAAAAACACAAGATTTAAGCTGTTTTATTAGTTTAAAAAATGGCAAGAATTAAAATTGGTCTATCCTACTCTTAACTATTGTCATGGTTTTGGCTGGAGTTTCCTCAAACCAGGACACCTATACTGCACATTATTTCTCAGATACCCTTTAAATATTATGACATAGGTGTCCTTACTGAATTTAACATGAAACAACAGAATCATAAAAATTAGTCCACTTGCAAAAAATCCTAAAAATTAATCAAGATAGATGTTCTAAAATGGAAATAAATATTCATAGAATTAATAGTCAACTGCTGAAAAACATTTAGTATTCCAAATTGCTGTTTATCTCTAAGTTTCCTTTGATGGAGAAAGAAAATCTTAAAAGCAATACAGATTATATTTACAGCCAAATTTCAGTTAGAACCACCGTCTTATCAAAAGTTGGTCATGCTCATGAAGACTTGCAGACATCCCAGAAAGGATGAACTCCAGGTTCACAGCATTCTTGAAGACTGTATGTTTTAGCCACAAACCACAAAATTACATTAGAGATCTGCTGGAGAGATCAGACTTAGCAAATTCCGCAACAAGAGATCACGATCTGGAGGCCCATCATTACCACAGCTACAGTCTTGATCATCCAAAGCAACAACTCATGTTGAACTCTTTCTTACAAGGTGCAAAGAAACTTAATCCAGAAGTCACAAATGCCTCTTATTAAACTTTCATGTCAAGCTACTTAAAAAGAATCAATCTCACTTCACATTTTTCTACCAGGTGCATTTACAATTATTACATTCTACCCCAGACAGATAGCTACATCTCTCCTTCTTCTCAGCAGCATACCAGGAGCTTGCTTTTCAGCTACTATTTATAACAGATGCCCAGCTGTAACTCCTCTCTTTTCTCCTTAAGGAAGCTGCAAGTTCTTCCATAGCCAACAAAAATCAAACTGTTACTTCTTTCATGTACATAGAAAGCTGCTTTTCAGCTAAAAAAAAAAAAAATATTAATAGGGAAAGTGGTCTGCCAGCTCTTAAAACACACGTCCTAGAAAAATCAGATTCTCTGATTTAACCTCCTGCCCCATTATAAAAGTAGCTACTTTAAAGCACTAACCCCTTACTGAAGATTTTCTACTAAAAGAACAGTGCCCAGTGAAAACAGTGTTCCTGCTCTTAACATCCAACAAAAGGCCTGTGGTAAACTGCTGAAGCTGATTATGGCATGTTTTGACATCAGTTCTCATTCTGAGTAATTTCATAAGATGAACACAGGAAACATGTTCATAGGAAGGACTGAGCCTCCCCAGTTTTAGCATCATTTTCTGCCCAGTGGTGTACTTAAGGATGGGGAAAGAGGCAAAGGGATGTGCGATTAAAATAAAAATAAGTTTCTACTCCTTAAAAACATTCCCAGTTTTTTCTTTTGATGGCTCAGTTTAAAGGAAGGAAGAAAACAATCCTGTGCCTGCTGTTGCATTGCCTTTGTTATCACCACAGTCACTGCAGTAATTGCACTTTCAACAGCCATGCCTGCCTCCACCACTGGCACTAATGGGAGTATAATTATAAAAGCATTGACTCTACTGCCCCTTTTTCCAGTCTTGTTTGTGACATGCATTTTAAGTGTTTTATTTTATCCGCTTCCAGGCAAAACCAGGCACTTCCCTGTAGGGGAATAAGAGGCTCACACCAGGTCTTGCTTTCTTCATAGGATGGCCAGCCTGAGCAAGGAGCAAGGCAAGGAAGAGACATTACCTATGAGCTTGTCTTCTTCTCTGCTTATGGACCAGACAGGGCACAGCTGAGCCAAGTCATTTAATTGCCAGTTGCTGCTGATCACAATGAAGAAAATCCTCTGCAGGGCAAGGAGGAACTCAAGGATTAGTCTCAGATTCACCATTAAGCATGGGGTGAATTGCTGGGTAAAGCACAATACTATCACCTTTCACTTAGGTTATGCAACAGCAAAGGCCTGCTTGGGCCCATGTGGTGCAGAAATATAAATTTCAGTAGCCAATGGCACGGTGGGAAATTATGTCACTGGAACTACATCCAGCTTTCTCTGGCTCTGCAGTATTGGTATGACTTTATCTGTGTGCCAGACAGCAGTAGCTTTGGGTAGAAAAATAGAAGAAAAATAAAGGTTGAAGTTGTATTTAACTCTGCAACAAGAGATCCCTAATCTTGTGCAAGGAACCTTGATCAAACAAACAGATATAAATATAACTCACATCTAAAATATGTAAAAATAACTTACGCTTGTTCTTCCAAAGTTCACACCTTCTAGACATCTTCCTGTATGATTGAAAACATACAAGAAAGATTAACCTGTCAAACAAGGTGAAATTTGTCCACCTCACGATATTGGAATTAATAATAAGGGACCCATGAAACAAAAAAACTTCGTTAATAGTATCCCATGAACAAGTAATCATAAATTTGTGCCATTTTGCTGCCCAGAGGTACCAGTTTGTGAAATGTAAAAATTAATGAAATTGGCAGTTTAATGTGAAAATTTTGGGAAAAGCCTACTAATTTGCTGATGTTCTGACACTCACTTAGAGAGAAAAAAAAAAAAAAAAAAGCATTTATCTAAAGTAATTTGGAGTGTTCTGAAGACTAAAGCTGTAAGTTTCCACAGTCCACTTGAAAGCTGGGGTAAACATGGAAAAAGCAACCTTTTGAGCACCTCCAGGAGCTCTCACACACTGCTCTTCAGGGTGTTGCTAAAAGGCAGTGTAGAGTTTATAAAGCTTAACTGAAAACATTTTAAATGCTGTGGATTAAAACTCTCGGTCCTTCTGACAGTGGCATCTCTTATCATAGGATTAGAGCATCAAAAATGCACAAAAAGCTATTTTAGGAAAGCTATTTATGCTTTCAAAGCTGTTTTTCTCCATTAAAAAAACCAAAACAAAACAACAAAAAAACCCCAACAAACAACACACCATAATACTTCATGATGTTTCCATTAGTAGGCCTCCACTTCTTTTGCCACATTCACCGTCACTGCAATACCAGTGCACTACTGCCATAATTCCCACAGGCATCCCAGGAGTTTTTAGGGAAACCTTCCCTTCACTTTTGTTCTTGATGTCTCCCCAGGAGGCCCATTTCTGCTCATTTTAAAGGAATTATTTGTGCTTCAAACATGGATCAGTTGAAAATAATTCAATATGAATGAATAAAGCATGTTATAAATGAACTGTGGATACAAATCCTTCTTTTTTGCTTGTGCATTAGCATTTTTTTTGAGTGTTACAATCAGCACGGCCATCTATTTTTCCATCTCTCTAGACAGAGACTGTACCTTTCCATTTCATTCCAAGCATGTCTTCTAAGAGAAAATATCTCAACAGCACACAAAAATTCTAACCACTGCAAGAGCACTCCATCTGTAAAGGTCATCATACACAGTCATCATCTGCTAAGAAACAATAATCTTTGTATGTAATGTTACCTGGGAGACCATTTATTCTATTTTTCATAATCATGGGTAGTAGTAAAGGTATACAAACAGTTCAGAAACACATAGCTGTGTTTTCTGCTCCTTCAGACATTCTTAGCTCCAATTTCTCAGACATCAGCTCTTTTACTAACTTGCTCCGACAGGGACTGCCTCACTGGTTAGACAGAGGGAAGCACAAGTCATCTTGTGTTCAGCTTTACTCTGAGTTCATAGAATATCTGAACTACATGAACATTTACAGCAAAAAAACATAAACTACAGTGAGAAATGACATCTTCTTTCAAATTTCTCTGTGTATTTTACTTAGTTTTCCATTAGATTTTCTTTTTTTCCTTAGACATTACAAGTGTATTAAGAATTTGACACACCTCATTGCTCTTAGCACTACCCAGAATTTTTAGATGATCTCATTACTCATCGATTTCTGGGATTTCTCTCCTGATCATTGTCAAATAATAAAAGTCGCCATAGCTCTGTCTCAGCTGACATGAAAATGACTAATGATTTCATTAATAAGATAGATTGTAGGTAGTGATGATCAGTGACAGCTTATTCTGTAGTGGCATCTGTATTGATGCATCTCTGGCACCTGAAACACTAGACAATTTTCTTTTATTAAATGGAGTTAAAAGAGATTGGCAATATCCTGTTTCCCTGGGTATGTTGCAGGGAGCTCCTTCTAACACTGTTAGTAGCATGTCAAGCCCAATATTGTTTTCCTAATCAAATGTTATTAACACTACGCGTTTCAGTGGTAGAGAACAGCAAGGTGTCTGAAGGGCCGTACTGTCTACTTTAGGTTCAATTTCATTTGCCATTTTTAATAGTAATATAAAATATAGCCAGAAGCTTTTCTTCACCTTGAAGATGATTACATCATTTGTATCTTCTAAGTATGAAATTATTCATTTTCACTCCTGAGTGAGCTGCAGCTGTGATAGGTGTAGGGCTTTGGCGTGTGACTAGGAGCCACATGTAACACTCAGACAGAGTGTAAAAACAAAATTCATCTGGGCAAATTAGTCCAAGGAAGAGTGCTGCTTAGGCATTTGGGGTCTCTAAGGTCGAGGTGAGCAAGCACATGGGCTAAGAACCCAGCTTTCGATGAGATACACACACAGATCACAATATTCATAAATTCTGAGTCTAATCCCTTGCAGCATCAGATCTGACCTTGTTTCAGCCATGACGGCTGTGTGTCAGTGGATCACGTGGGCACAAGCTGGGAGCTCTGCCTTTACAAGACCACAGCATTAAACAGGCCTCCCTTGGCTTCTCTTCATAAATAACTGCAACTTGGAGATATAATATACCTTGAAAAGACTGAATTTAGTAACAGTAAGGACAGATCCCTTATGTTAACTGAGTCTTCTTGTAGTCAAATTTTAGATTGATTTTACCATTTTAAAGGATCCACAAGAGCCCTTAAAATGCAAATGAATTTATAGAAATCATACATTGAGAAATACAATTATATAACCCTATCCCTAGCAATTTTACTAATTTAGGGTCATCTAATTAGTTAAGGATGGGGACACAAGTTATTATAGTGATACCTACTGAACCCATAAGATCCCAAATTGTTATGTGTTCCTTGTTAGAAGATTATTTGGCAAGAAAAGGTTGGTTTCTGCTGAAATAGTATTGGGTGTTTAATATTCAGTGTATCAGAAATGATGCAATATATCAAGAAAATAAATTGTGGTTGAAGTTACAGCAGGCTTTGGTAGACATATGCTTATGAATTGCTAGTAAAGACCAACTAGGAGCATTTAAAAAAATATGAATCATTTAACATTTACCTTTTAACTTCTAGCAAATAACTCAAGGCTTGTCCATTTAGTTTTTGTATGTCTTTGCTACTTTACCACTGTGACACAACCGTCCGGGAAAGGAGGGAAGGGTAGCAGAGAGGCTGCAGGTAACTACAACAGCAGAGAAAGTTTTCCAGTTTCTGATCCAAGCTGACACCTTATGAAGACCCCCGGCATAGGCCAGTAAATGTGATTTTTGACATTAAGAAGAGAAAGGACCAACTTTGCACTGACCTGTGCAGTGGTCAATGACTGCTGCCTGACCTGTTTAAGCTTAAGTGATGGGAAACCGTATGTGGTAAAGGCCAAGGAGCCCCAGGGAAGCAGTGTGCCACAAACAGTGTACCCTGAGGGAACAGGGCTGGGGGAGGCTGGGGGACATCTTTCAAACTTCAGCTGGGAAGAGATGAGAAAGAAGCAGACTGTGTTAAGAAACTGTATAAAAATAACCCTAGGCAGACCCAGAGAGGAAGAACCTCCACTCTCCGTAACCTTCATACTCCCCCCTGAAGGCCCTGGGGTGCTGATCGCTTATTGTGTTACTGAAAGACAATCTAGGTACAATTCAGATGTGGTTGATCTCTCTCTGAAGAGATCAGAAGAGATGAGGACGAGACATTTAGAGCGTCGGGACTGCAGGATGCAGCAATGTGTGCAAGAGAGAAACCTAAAAACACCCAGTCTGACTGAAAGAAGGAATTCACTCCACGTAAATCTTTACTTGCCCTAATTACACAACTTGTTTGGAAAGCAATTCCCCGCTTATTAAATTGAAAGAGACAGGCAGGTAAATCGGACTTCGCTCTGTGACAGTGTGAATACCTTACCCAAGGTCACATAGAAAGGATGAAACCACCTCTTTCAAGCAGATTATAACCATTTATCATTTAATGAACCCACCATTCAACTTTCACAGATGTTGCAACTGCTGCTCCAAAAATCTTGTGAAAATTTCCCACTGTTTTTTTCTTCTTTTAGAAGAATACTGCTCTGACAGTCAGTAAAACTCATCTATGTGCAGCTCTTAAGACCTTCTCTCTGAACAGAATAGAACAGAGAATACACAAAAGACCAGAAACCTGAAGTAAAGCAATCCTTAATCTTGAAACTCTGCTGAAAACTCTTCTCAGATTCATCTTATTAATGAAAAAAATCCCAGTCAACATGTTGTAGATGGGTTAGCTTTCTTAACATCTCTGGATACACTTGGTACAGCAGATTTGACAGGCTGGACCTATGTGATTTAATGAGGACTGTTCTCTCCTCATGTGGCTAAAATAAAATAGCTTAAGGGTTGTGCTGGGGGTCTCTGAGGTCAGACATAGCCTGATTCTAGATTTGTCTAAGGGACAAACATGTAGCAGCTAAATTCTCCTTGGCCTGAGGCCACGCTACTAAGACTATCAGGGCTGAAATTCTTGCTTCAGGCTTTGGGGCTTAGAAAGATCCTGTCCAGCAGCTGGGCTGTAGCGCTGAGCTGAGTCAAGAAGCTTAAAGAAGACATTGAGAGTGTCATAAGGCAGTAGAACACTCCTAGCAGGAGAAACACACAGGAGAAGATCAGGTTTTTGGACATTTTAGGTGAGCTTTAGAGAAACAGCTCTTTGCACCACCCTATACCTTTAGAACCTACAGCCTAAAAAGCTTTTGCTTTCACTCCCTCTGCATGCATTGTTTTGTGAATCTGAAAAATGTACAAGCAGGAGTTTCATCCTGAAATGTACAGGCATTTAAAAAACTGGCAGAAGACATGGCTTGAAGGACACTGAAGAAAGGACAAAGCCCAAAGTCTGCATTGCTCTAACTTTGTTCTCTGCTCCTTGTCGATGACCCTGCAACACAGGAGGACGGGAGAGTAACCTTGTAATGGATGATGCCCCTGGTGTTACACAGCTCTACAGCATCACTTGCTTACTTTTCTGAAAGTGGGGTATTCAGTATTAACCCCCTGACTGATGCTCTTTTGTATCAGAATAAGGTTTCTGAGCAGCAGTTTAAACATTAATACATCTCTAAGAGCTAAGTGGTTTCACCTTATCTTGTGAAGTCTGCACCAGTAACGGATGCTGTCCCAGAGGATAACCCATAGTGAACTTTACAAGCCAGGATGGGCTGTAAGGTCTTCTAAAAAATCTGACCAAGATTGCTTATGATCAAAACACTCTTTTCTTACCTGTCTGGCAATGGCAACAGCAATTTGTTAAATAACAGAGAACTTTTGAGGAAACACATCTGAGCAACACAAGCTTCTGCAGTGTTCTGCAAAGCTCAGAAACTAATTTCTTCTTCTTCTGCCCAGGAAATTGGTGGAGTCACCAACCCTAGAGGTATTTAAAAGACATGCAGATGCGGTGCTGAGAGATCTGGTTTAGTGGTGTACTTGGCAATGTTAGGTTAATGGTCGGACTTGATGATCTTAAAAGTTTCTTCCAACCAAAATGATTCTATCATTCTCTTACATTGGGTCTCTTTGGTCTAATTTTTGAAAAAAGGAAAAGTATTTGACTTGGCCAGAAATGTCTCCAAGAAACAACTCTAATTTGTCACTGCAGATTTGGGTTATTTACACATTTCATTAGATACTGACAATAAGGAGTACACTTGCAGAATAGAATTATGGCAGAAACAGCTGTTTGGAAAAAAACGGCAAATTCCAGGGAGAACTATGAATCCCCAGGATGTCTTTGAATTATAAACTGTGTATTCAATTGTAAATTATACTGAAAGAGGTGTGAAAACTCATCTGACCCATATCTATAAATTTCAGGACTGCCTACACAAAATTTGCTTAGGTTCCAAAATATTCCTTTTGACAAAGGTATGAAATACATCACTATCCATGAATTTGTTCTCAATCCATCTGCTCGAGGAACACAGTTTGAGACAGCTGCACATTCTGCTCCCGGATGATCTATGCCCTTTTATTTTGAATACCAGTTTTCACGCACCTGAGAAACATGCAGATGTCTAAAGGATGGCAAAAATAGCAGATCAACAGAGAAAGACTGTTGTCAGCTCTGACTGACAGAAATTACTCCAAGTTTTGAAGATCTGCAGCTCGGTCTGGCAGAAGCCTAAATGCGTGAGTAGCATTCCACTCATTAGCACTACATTCACTAGGTACTTTAAACGCAGTTTTATGGAACACGTGGGCTCAACCCTATTTTGGATCCACAGTAGAGAAAAAAAGTTGCAGTAAGCCACTTTAAGTGTGCTATAGACAAGCTTTGATCAGTCTGTCTGCAACTAACCAGCACAAATGGCACAATACAAGCATTTTAATCATAAACTAGACAAATTTTGCATGTATACATTGTGATGCCCAAAGTGTTGGTTTGGCTATATTTTTCTTAGAGAATTTTGAAGTATCCTTGCGACAATGCCTAAGAGCACAGGATATTTTTTTCTTAGAACTTTGTTGTTGTTGTTGTTCAAAATAATAGGAATAATCAGAGATTAACCAAGCACTCAGAGATGCTACAGAACATACAATCAGCCCTTGGGATGATCTCCCCGGTGAAGTGGTGGATTCTCCAAGACTGGACACTTTTAAGATTCTGCTGGACAGGGTGCTGGGCCAGCTTGTCCAGACCTTGCTTTTGACATGAAAGGTTGGACCAGATGATCCTTGGGGGTCCCTTCTGAGCCAGAATTACCTAATTTTCTTTTCAAGATACTCTGATCGGATTTTTCTGAGTTCAGTTCATATGAAACAAGAACAGCAAGCCAAATACCATGACTACCTGCTTTGCTGTAAGGGGTTTTGAGGTCACATTAGAGGTTGTAAGAGACACAATGAAGAAGAGAAATAAAATAAGAAAATAATCTGTGGTTTAAATTAAAGCAAGAATGGTCACAGAGCAATAAATGGCACAAAAAGCAATATGTCAAAAGGGGGACAGAAAAAAAAATGCCAACAAAAGCATGGTTACCCTAAATGTCCCTTTAGCACAGAGAGAAAAAGGCTGAACTTGACAAGGCTGAAAATAAATTTGACAGCCTTAGACAAGAAATGTAAGATGACCTCGGCTACACTGATTTGAGTAAGCAGTTGCAGACAGATGGCCAAAAGAAAAAAACTGGGTACTTTCAAGTATAAAATATTCCTGTAGAGACTGTAGAGACAGTGCTGCTGATTATGAATGAGGTCTGAAGAGTCAAACTAGATGTTGCAGTGTAAAAAATGCCAAAGATTATATTCATAAACCAATTTTATTTTAGGCTTATCTTAGTTTAAACACAAAAATATCTATCACTGAGTAGAAGTTATCCAACCTTAATAACTGATATTCAGAGGAAACAAAAATTAAATTGTAATTAAAATTCTTGGTCACCCGTGGTACAATAGTAAACAGGGTATATTTGAACAACCATAGAAATTTTATCATATATTAAATCCCTTTCTGCAATTCAATTAATGCAGAAAAATCACACAGCAGCAGTGGAAGTCATACATATTCTTTTTTAAGTGAAGATATTGATTCTGAATAAAGCAGAGTAGGCACTAGCAATTTCCAGGGGAGAGGAGGAGAGTGACTCCAGGAGCTCTATTCTAGGTGTCCTCAGCAATGAGGTACATGAGATGTTTTTTTTTTCTAACCTCTCCATAAAATCTCCTTATACCCAGCCTGGCATTGATTTCACTGGGCAGTTTTCTTAAGTTGCACCATAAACCGTGTTTTCTTTTGAAGCTGCAGGTGTACTCAAGTGTTTCTTCATGCTTGCCTCCCTGCTACACCAAACTCATCACCAAGTCTGTTTGGATGTGAGAGACCTTTGATGAGAGGCTTTCGTGTTCCTCGGTTTTGTCAGCAGATGGTTAGATCAGCTTCTAGATAGATGGGGGGTTGCAAACGCTACTATCACATTGCCCGGAGGTGTGCAGACTTCAAATAAACTTGAGATCATGACTTCTGTTTTTCTCCTGTCTACCAAGAACAGCAAAGGGCTTTTTGTGCTGGAGAAATATTTGACTTACAGCTTTCACTTATCAATTAGAAATCTGCAAAAATAAGGGGATCATTTTTAACATTTGATTTGCAGAATTTTCCTCCATAGTAGTAAGCCCTGACATTAAATCATTATACTCTGCTCATTCAGAGTCTGTGGGTGATGTGCCATTACAGTTAAGTTTTTTCCTCAAGAGTGACTTGCATTAATAAAAATGTGTAAAAGGGAAAAAAAAATCAATTAATATTTCATTTTGCATGTGGTGTTTGTTCTTTTGGAAAACAAGACTGCAGAAGCTGTATACTGTGCCAGTATTTTAAATTTAATGAAAGCTCAACAGCATATCAGAAGTAATTCTGTTCTTTCTTTGACAAAGACACATGAGAATTTGGTTTGGTCCCTATTAAAAAAAAAATCCTGAAGTACTTTTCAGCACTAGAAAATAACTGACTTTTTAGGTCAAGCTCCCTTAGATTTACTTGTAAGGAAATTTTTCTCCATCCACACCTATCAAATATATCACCAGCTTAAGCTCTTGGCCACTGTATCAGAGTTCCCTTGTTTTGTTTGTTCCGTTCGGAAGAAAAGCTCCTTTAAATATGTTTTCCATTTAAAAAGCTATTTGTGTCTTCCAAATAAACTTTCAATTGTATTTTACATTTTAATTCTAGAACTCTACATTAATCATAATTGAAATGACGACGGCCAGCTTTCACTTTCTGATTGTGAGTGCTGTGAAAATCCATACCTGGGAGATGACTAAGAGAAAATGATGTTTTCAGATGTCAAACCAGTGAAGGGTCCTTGACAACCTTCTCCACAGCACTACCAGGTGGTATACTTCGGTTTCTATTAAGAAAGAACTTCATCAAGCACATTAAAGCACTGGGATAGGAATTATTGAACGTAACAATGGTAAAATGGTAAATGGCCCATGGCTGATGAGGCTAAGGGAAAGGAGCAACAGAGGTACACACATTCCTGCACCAGCACATGGTGCTAGTTTGAACATGAACAGAAATGAGAAGTGCATATAAATAACAATCATTCCAAAAAAACCCCAATTATGTTAACGGAGAAAAATCCTACAGTTTTCTGTGTGTTTGACATCTAACATTGGTTGTAAGGTGCATGGTGATATGATATAACCATTCTGACTGAAATGGCTCAAACCAAGGTTTCTACCTCATTTTTCTTTGCAGGGTGAGAAGGAAGAGAGAAAAATGGAGGATGGAAGAGGAGGAGACAGCTTCAATTTCAGCTCCATGTCTGAAGCATCAAAAGCATAAAAGACACTCTGCATTGATAACATAATATTGAGAGGAAAAGTACCAGCAGTAGAAGTAGAAAAAGAAGACACACATCTCTAAGTCATATTGGATTTTGCTACTGTTAATTATGAATACGGAACTTACGTGTATGTTCAGAACTAAAAATAAAAACCATATTTTGGAAAATTCTTAAGCTTCTTAGAGCAAAGACTATGTGCAGAAGGGTGTCCCTATAATTCTTAACAGAAAATAAATAGCTCTGTTTCTTAGGTCAAAGAGCTCTCCCCAACACTCTATTTGCAATATATTTTACATTGATAAACATATCTGTATTACAAATGGAATATTCTTGTAATTTTTTCAGCATTCTTTTTTTTTTTTTTTTTTTGTACCAGCTGGGGCAAGAATTTCCATGTAAACATACTTGTGCTTTGAATTCACAGATTAGAGTCTCAGTACTGCTCATTTTGAGTCTGTTGCTGTTAATGTATTTGAAATTGCTTCTGCTCCAGAGAGGGGCTTTCCCATGGAACAGAAAAGAATAAATTTGCAAGTGAGTTATTTCGACTGTAACAACCTCCTACCTGTTGCTGTTTTCACTCTCCTACACTTTTGTTAGCAAACTGAGCCCAAAACACACCGAACATTAGCACTTTCTCAAAACATATAGCTGTTTCATTATGGCATCTCAACATAAAACTTGAATGCTGTAGCCAAGGATATGACAATACAGTGAAACACTCAACCTGTCCGTGACTCACATTTCTGATGGCTGGGGCCAATTTCTCTATGTCAAGAGCATTTCTGTTTCCTTCATCTAAAAATCCTGATCTTTGCTGGAAATTGTATCATATGGAGACATCCCAAGGAAAACACCTGTTTCCTAAGCAAGTGTGACTGACCAGGTAGTCAAAATTCATGTATGCTTCATATTAACTTCTTTCCAGCTCAGCTGGGGCAATGTATTCTAAAACATAATCAACATGTGGTTTTATTTGTTTTAGATTGTCCCTTTTTTACTGAATTGATCTTTTCTTAGACTTTTTACTAGAATAGAAACAGACTAGGGTCACCAAGGGTCACAATCTATGCCTATGTAACAATTTGGATCTAAATTAGCAAATCACAGTTGCATATTTCTTGTTATATCAATGAAACAAGTGAAAAATCACATTTGACTGCCCGTGTTAATTTTTTTTCTCTGTGATACCGCCTGGAAGAGTTAGTGCACCTTATCTCCTTGTTCCCACTGGGCCACTTGTACTTAAATCAACCTCTTTTTGATCTGCTTCAGAGGAGAAATTGAACACTCCATGTAGTTAATTATGTATAAATCTCCTGGCTAAAATAATAAATAAAACATTACATAAACATATAGATAAAAATAAAGAAATATATGTATTTATATGTATATACATATGTACTTATATGTATATACATATCTATATGCAGGCATGCCTCAAAACATATGTTGTATGAAGATACATGGAAACTTAGGAAGGTTTTCATGTGAATAAGGATGTGCTTACTCTTGAATGTCAATTAATACATGATTTTTTCAAATTGTAGTACATAAGCAAACAATGCATACTTTAAAACGACCTCCATGAAGAACATTCAGAATTTGAAGCTACAACTACAGGGGCCCCCACAAAGTACACTAGGTCCTCCAACAGCATTTCAAAGGAAAAAAAAAAAAAAAACCAAACTATTAAAATGTATAAATATAATAGACAGTTGAGCTCAAATGACAAAAATCAACTGCCTAACAACATTTTTCACACAGGTGCACAATGAACTAAACCGCCTCGTCTGCCAGCTCTGGGAAACATGTGGCAATTAAGACCTCTGTTAATCACGTATCTGCTTCATACACACACACCCCTCCACTTACACATATGCATATACTACAGTGCATAATGTTCCATGGAGGAAACTAAGCTGTTGAAAAGATCCATTTTGTAGTGGATAATTCCAACTCGAAGTGGGGCTTTGTCTTAGGAATTTGATTGACTCCATTGGCACCATCAGGGTCTTTACAATTTCCTGTCTCTTTATTTACTTTGCAAACCTCTGAACAGATCAGGATATGGTATTTTCTTCAAATATCAAAGTGACTCTTCGATGAGTCATTCTGCAAGTGACCTTTTTGCTTCAGCCTCTCTAGGATAACCCAGCCCTACATTGCAGAGGGGAAATATAAGGGAATAGTCAATCAGCTACATCTCCTCTCGCTATGATGTTGGTTTTCATTGCACTTCCACGCAGAGGTCTCAGTGCTCACACTTCTATTTTACTAAGCATTCACCATGTGTAATAATTCAAAATGTAGTTCCTCTCATTTTTCTCAGAACAAATCAGTTCTGTTTTTTTTTTTCATTGCAAACTCATTTAGTATTTGGTTGCCTTTTTAACATTTAACGTAAAACCAAAGGGAAAACAAACACCACAGTGCTACCAAGGAAATACAGCGGGATGTACTCTGTTCCCATCTTTTGCCTTGCAAGGCATGACCTCATTTATTCATTCTCCAGGATTAAAGGCTATTAATCTCTTTTTGGCATTATCTGTACCTTACTGCATAAAAATTTTCCTCTGAACCTAGAATAACATTTCCTCTTTATGGTCTGAGCCATACAATCATATATGTATCTCTAATGCCTTTAAAAAAAACCTTTCCCACTGGATACATTCATTCAAGCACTGACTGAAAATTGTAGCAAAACTTACCTTAAAGAAGAACCCCAAAACAGGCTTAAAGAACTATTTTCTCTTGAAATTTTTCATAAAATACCTTTCCGTTTACAAAATAAGCACTTACAAAACCCACCTCACCCCCTAATGTTTCTCTCTTCACTCTTTTTCTATTTTTCTCTTCCTCTTCCCGTACCTTTCTCTTTCCTTTCTCGTCTCTTTGAGGGTAATTGTCCCTGATCAGATTCTGCCCTGAATTAAACTTCGGGTGTCCCTGCCACTTCTTAATCAGGATGCAGAGCACGAGCATCACAATTCCACAAAATCTGCAGGGAAGAGCCTGCACTGCAAAGTACTTGCACTGAATAAAATCCAGCTGCTGGGGAAGTGGGAGGGGGGATGCCAAAAGCACCCCTCTTTTCCTTCCGGCAGCAAAGGTGACTTTCTCAGATTCTACACTGAAAATCAGCATCAAATATCTCCTTCTGTCCTTTGGTCTGGATGCAGCAAACCTTTAGGTACCTGCTTAACCATAAGCACACATTTATTCAGCAGAGTTTTCTATTTAAAGTGATTCCTCACTCTCTTATGCTTGCATAAATATTCTTAATTACTTGAAGTGAATTACAAGTGGATGTATCGGTACTGGCTGAGATTCCATCTACTCACCTTTTTGGGAACTGTCATTTCATACCACAATTAATTTAATGGAAAATTACAAAATGAAACAACTTGTCATGTTATATTGCAGCCTATTAAACTTTAATTACAGTTCCTTTAGGTTTTTTTAATCAGTCTTAAATGTTACACAGATTTTGAATATTTATTCTACTGATGGTTCAAATTAGGATTAAGCCAAAGGCTTCCCCAGCACTTTATGAATTATAGAGCATTCACACCAGAAACAACCTAGAGGGCTAAATATGTCATTGCTAAATCCTTCGTGCATTGTGCCTGTAACTGAGAGAACAGCATGATGCTTCTTCATGGGGGAGATTTCAGACAATTTTCATGTAGCGAAAAGAGGCAGTACCATAAAATTTTCCATTATTTTTTCCCTCCGATACAGGGACAGAAAAAGTCCTGGCTAGAAAATGATGCATTCTGCCAGCTTTTGTCAGAGTGGGATTATATGCTGAACATGCTTTGATCTTTACAGCAAAATGTCACCTTTGCTTTCCTCCCTAATATCCAGGAAGGAGAACTCTGTCCACCCAGATATCAAACCCAGAATCTTCTTTTTCTAGGAAAGTCAACTAAAGCTGGTTTTAGACCATGCAAGGATTAAAAATAGTCAGATAAAACAGGAATCTTAAAACTTCAAGCTTAAGTTTCCTCTTGATCCTGGGTTTGCGTCAGCTTTATCTGCTAGACCTTGTTCACCTTTTTGCAAATCCTTCCGTTTCCTTTGATCCACACAGCTCTCTGCCCAGCTGGAAGCCAGAGCATCACTTGACCTGGTGTTGAAGAGAGTGAGACACAACGACAAGAGCTCAGTTTCCCTCAATAAAGTCTTGAGTCAAAATTCCAGCTCTAGTAGAAAGTAGGATTTCACCTGTAGAGTGATGATCTTCTCCCTTCTCACAGAAAAAATCCTGTAAATGTTAATGGTTCAATATCTTTATGTCAATGACCCCCACAGCTTAAGCACTTGTTAATACTTCAAATTCTTTACTGACTGTGTACTTTATCACCTTTTGTGTAATATTATTTACAGTAAGTGACCAACAATCCAGATGCAATATGCCTCTTTGTGGTATTTAACCTACATCTTATTAACATCACATGGTATCATGAAGGTGTCCTCAAAGGTTAAGACTCTCTCCTCTCTGTTACAAAGCAGAAAGAGAAGTAGCAAGGAATAAAATAGAGCAGAAAGCTGCTGTATCCAGAGCCTTGGAGAGGAGATGGGAACACCTAAACCAATTTTAGATTTGCCAGGCTTCATGGTTGAGAGTCTTAAAATTTTCTTTCCCTAAAATCTCCATGCCACAGCCCCTCAAAGCTGCTAAAGAGCGAGCTACGGGATTCACTTTTCCCCACTCTCATGCTCTGGTGTGAGAAAACTAATAGCTGCAGTATGAGACAGAATCTGGAGCTCCAGCTAAAATTCAGCGAAGGAGCCAATGTAAGTTTTTACATTCACCTTTCCTCTCCAAAAAAAAACCTCTACTGTAAAACTAGTATTTAAAGCTCTTCCTTCCTGATTCTCAAAATGGAGCAATTCATTACCCCAACTACTGCAGCTGCTTGAGAGAAGGATTTACTTGCTCAGTCCCAACACAACCAGTCCAAATGGCGCCACTTCACATGCCTCACACAGCAGTTAACAGGACTAGATTTTTTCCCACAAAGAAAGTGAAAATTCTTACTACAAAATGAAATGCTTTCTTTCTGTTCAAATATTAACTAAAGACTTCACAAATGACAACTTGCTATCATATACTGAACATAAAATCCCCAGTGAATTTAAATTGGACATGAAATAAATTTGAAGATGGCACAGTTTAAAGTGAATGCATCTGTAACAACTATATGCATTTGAAAAATAACACCATGTTTCTTTCATTTCAGGAAACCGCTGAAAAAAAATTCTTTGGGACTATAAGAACAAGATTTCCAGTGCAATCTGCTCTAGGTGGACCTGCTTTGGCAGGGGGGTTGGACTAGATGATCTACAGAGGTCCCTTCCAACCCCATATCATTCTGTGATCTCCTTTGTTTCATGAGAAGAAATTATAAATTCTACAGATTTTGGAGTTTAAATGCCTGTAGAAATCCTTAAAACTTTATTGAAAATGAAGGAAAAAGCAAGCAGGAACACCATAAGACAGAAGAAAGTCTTCCCCTGAAGTCCTCCTCGGCTTATATTTAATATCTCTCTATGCTTCATTGACTAGAATAAGACGCTTCTACAAAAGCTGTTCAGGAATAACGATGTAACACAAGATTTGAATGCACTGTTATTATCTATTCAAACTTGGAGATAAGAACATAAAAACCATATCAGGTCAGGCCACAGGCAAGAGCCATAATCAGGTTTTCTAACTCCTCCCTGGAGTGCCCTTATTTTTATCAGGTAGCATATGTTTGAGATGACAGCCCTACCCTGATGAAGTTTAATGACACCAGAGCCCTTCCAAGAAGGTCAGGTCTCTGCTCTTCCTTGTTTTGTGAAAGGTCAGCAACTTATCCTTTTGGATCCGACTGGCTTTTTTCTAGACTTGGTTAAAAATGGACAGCATGAAAATGAAATATGTTTGATTTACCAAAGAAACTTGTTAAATTTGCACTGAAGTTTTACCTGAATATTCATCTGCCAAGGGATGAAACCAATTAGTCATACAGCTTTATCAAAAGCAGTTCTGTTGTCAGCCTAATGCATGATTAACTTTCCAAAAATAAAAAAAATGAGCATTTTTTCCCCTCAGTTCCAAAGATCTAACATAACCCCCACATTTCATGAGAAACATGCACATCTTTGATTCCTGAGTGATTCCCAGGATAATACGATACATCGGTTTTACACAGTGACTAAGCACTATAAATAACAGAATTTCAGCCCAGTGAAGCCACCAAAGGAACAGCCAGTTACCAGAAGAACAATCTTCAGACAACAGTCACCCCACCTCTGACCTGTCAGATCTCTGCTCCCCATTTACACAATCCCAAACCCACCCAGACACCCTGCTACCTTTTTTTTTTTCTTTTTTTCCTGTTTCTGTCTTCATGTTTCCATCTCAGCACTTGACATCACTCACAATACAACCTCCATCATGGAGGTGGGACTGCATAGCCAGAGCAGGACCTCAAACCAGAGCCACAGAACTGGATCTCCAGTTTAGGTTTACCAGAAATTTTTACAGACAAGTCTAGGAGAAAAAATTTCTAACTTGAATAGTATGACCTACAAGGAAAACTATATTTTATGCCCGTCACATTTTCTCTCACTTCTACTAAGCCCCTCCCTTCTCTTCTAAGTTTCCCCTCCTACCTTAAATTATATATACAAGAAACACAGTTTGGTGATAACCACAACACTTGGTCCTAATTAACTTGGTATTTGGTCTCTCTGTGTCAGATTTGTCAAAGGTGTTATGTACCTGAAACTCAGTCCAGATTTTTCAGGTAGATCTGTTCATCCAACAGTGTCTATCAGATCATTTTATAAACAGAATAGAACCACAGAATCATTTAGGTTGGACAAATCCTTTAAGATCATGAAGTCAAGCTGTTAACCCAGCACTGCCAAGTCCACCACTAAACCATGTCCCTCAACACCATGTCCACCCATCTTTTAAATACCTCCAGGGAGAGTGACTCCACCACTTCCCTGGGCAGCCTGTTCCAGTCATTGACAACCCTTTCAGGGAAGAAATTTTTCCTATTACCCAATCTACACATCCACTGGTGCAACATGAGGCCATTTCCTTTTGTCCTATTGCCTGTAACTTGGGAGAAGAGATCTACCCCCACCTGGTTATAAGGTCTCCCCTCAGCCTCCTTTTCTCCAGGCTGAACATCCCCAGCTCCCTCAACTGCTCCTCACAAAACTTGTGCTCCAAACCCCTCACCAGCTCTACTGCCTTTCTCTGGACACACTTCAGCCTCTCAATGTCTTTCTTGGGTTGAGGGGCTCAAAACTGGACACAGCACTCAAGGTGTGGCCTCACCAGTGACCAATACACGGGGACCATCACTGCCTTAGTCCCGCTGGCCATGCTATTTCTAGTACATGCCAGGATGCTGTTGGCCTTCTTGGCCACCTGGGCACACTGCTGGCTCAAGTTCAGCCAGCTGTCAACCAACATCCCCAGGTCCTTTTCTGCCAGGCAGTTCTCCATCCACTCTTCCCCAAGCCTGTAATGCTGCATGGGGTTGGTGTGACCCAAGTGCAAATTTTTCACACTTTCTCTGTTTGATATCAATTCTTCATGCACATATAAGTCTTGTTGCATGGGCCTAGACTTGTTAATCCCAAGGCGTGCAGAGGGACCTTCAGCTTCAGTCAGGACAGAGGGGCTTGTAAAGCATTCCATGTTTTTTTATCAATGTGTAAGTAACGGGAAATCAGTTCCACCCATCCTTGTGTATATACATTTGGGCAGTATTTTATGTGCAGTCTCTCAGTCTGAGCTTCTCAGTGCCATGTCTGTTTTCCTGTGAAGCATTTTACTGGGCACTCAGAATTTTAATTAATCCTCACCTGTTTTTGCAACTCTTTCATAAACACTCCAGAGACCTTTTTCATTATGCTAAATAGTAGGAAAATTTTGTTTCTCAATGAACAACTGCAAAAGAATACGTCATCCCTGTGCCTGTTACACTTTTATGAAGCTAGTGACTGATGAGGGCAATCCAGGTGGGCTGACTAAGGAGTGTAGATTACTAATACTTAAATTAAATGCTCAGTTTCAGCCACAGATATTAAATTGAACTGAATCTGAGACTGCAGAATCAGGGCCTGATTTGTCAGGATTGTTTATAATCTTAATTACAGCCAGAAAACTTTCTATTAATAAATGCACAGGATACATCCCACGGCAACTGTGATCTACTACTGGCAGTTCTCACAGCCTGAATCACAGGTGCCTCAATAATTAGTGTTCTTCTGAAAGATGGAGTCCTGGTGTGAGAACTGCTTCCATGAAAACAAGCACAAGTACTGTCTAGCATTTAGAGTTACCAGGTGAATGTATAAACAGGAACATAAAAAAAAATGCAAAACAACCAAATTCAAAATGAAGAAAACAGTAGTATTTGAGTTTAAAATCAACCTCAATGTTTTGGGCGTTATTTTTCCCTTGTGCTAAGAAAAGAAAGAATTATTTGCCCTATTTTCAGCCTGTCCTAATCTGCCATTCTGTAAAGTTATGAAGTAGTTCATAATTTTTTGTGATAGGCTATAAAATCATGCTTATCCAATCTTAAATTTTCTACCTGGTAGTCAAGGACTTCCTACATCCCCAAGTGCATATTCAGGAAATCTGGTACTTTCAAACTCAGACTCNTTGCAGTTCTTCATATATTCTTTCCCTGTAATTGTCAATTAAGATTTGATTAAGAAAGGAACAAACAACTCTGATATTTTAAATCTGTAACCATCTACCTTCTTCTTCCTCTGTCAAAGAAAGAAACCTAGGAACACCAGGGAGCAATAGACAGTAAAAATGAAAGAAAATCTGTTTTCCTGGAAGTATATGGAACTAGATAACTGGATGAATACAATTTCTGCTTTCTAAGTAAACATGCTTACTTGTATATTGAGATATGATCCCACATTTGGCAAATAAAATGTGAATTCCTTAGTGGAAGGACAGCTTTTCATACCGTGTAGCTGAGGAAGATTCAAATCAACTAATTGCATGGTCTATAATTCTCAGGGATTTGTAAGGGAAACAGGTATCTA
This sequence comes from Nycticryphes semicollaris, assembly GCA_013400055.1. NCBI lineage: Eukaryota > Metazoa > Chordata > Aves > Charadriiformes > Rostratulidae > Nycticryphes > Nycticryphes semicollaris. The sequence goes on along the minus strand of VXBJ01002472.1, from coordinate 464,416 downwards.
AGTAGTGAAAATTAAATTATCACAATTGCCATCTGGGTTCCTCTCTCATGTGATCTGAAAGACTTTGAAAAAAAGCGGGCAGACACAGGACCTCTGACTTCATTTACAAAAGCAAACACTCACAGGAACAAACAGAAAACCAGAACCCCATATCCATATAGGACCTCTTTTTCAGTACTTCTTACATCTCCTGTTTGTCCAGAGGTCTCACGTGACAGAAAGAAAAGCCAGCCCACATATAATCCATTGCTTGTTCTGAAAAACCTCAGGTTTGGACTCTATGTAATTTTTGGTACATGTAGATTTATATAAAGATAACACAGCAAGACAAATACATCCTTTGCAATCACTTTGACTTACAATACTGGCATCCAATAGTTTTTCAATTATCATTCATCTCTCTTTTTGGTTTAAATGACGAAGTAATTTCCAAAGCTGAAATATACAGGCAGATCTGGTTGGCTTCTGGAGAAGACGGGGAGGATAAATGAGACAGAGGTGAGGATAGGTTATGTTAAGAGATGTTAAGGTGCCCTGATTAAAAAGAAAGGGGAAGGAGGGAGAAGGGGGTAAGAACTTTCACTGAGAAAACCAAATAGCTCTAAGATGTAGCATACCTTGGAGTTAAAACTTATATGTCACATGGTTGTTGCTACTTTTATCCAAACACTATTTGCTGTGAAAAGTAATATAGATCCCCAAAAGCTTTTGAAAAACTCTCAAAAAACAAACAGGTATAAATAAGCCATCCAATCTTGGTAGCTGTTTAAAATTCAGTCTGGTATTGTTGTATAATGTAGTTAAAAAGTTCTGTAGATTCACATAAAGACCAGTAATTTATGCTTCAGGTCTTTTTTCTGAGGTGGTTATTTCCAAGGCATCTATCAAAGGAAAATAGTTTTAAACAAGACATTACACCTGTGCTAAAAACACTATTGAAAATATAGTGTTTAAGAATATTGAATGGGAACACCTGTGTGACGAGTTTTTCCAGACTAAGCCACTGTTTCAGAGAAGTTTAAAAAATAATCACCCAATAACTTGCATAGTCTCGTAACCTAATAAATACTCGGGATTTCCTTCTAATACTATAAATATTACATTTCTGAATTTTATTATTAATTCTATTTTAGTATGCATAGTGAAATTAATTTACTAAAAGCCCCCAAAAACTTCCCTGTTTCACAGTCTTATGTTCTAAAACTAATTTCAATGCTGCTAAATCTCATGAAACTATCACAAGCTTCATAATTATATTTTCGTTTGCTTCTCTTCAGCGCACAATCTTCTTTAGGCATAAGAATAGGCAAAGGATATGAGCGTAAAATAAATATTACATTAGAGTCAAGAGACCCACAAGCAATTCAAAGCTCCCACATTTGGGAAGCACAGCCCAGCTTCAGCCTGTGTCAGGGTGAGACCTGAGGACCAACCATTCCCATCCTTCCTACTCAAGACCTGGTCCCTGTCACAAATCCAAGGACTCTCCATTTGTCTTATTCAGTGTTTCTTCATGCTTTGGAAGATGAGGTAGTCTTGACATATGCATCATTACTTTTAATGATGCACTAAAACTCAGAAAAGTTTTTAACTGTCATCCCACCCACAAAGAAAAATCCCTGACGTTAGATTTTCAGAGATGGCTGTCCTAGGTCAGATATATAAAATACCTTCCTAGCTCAGGTATATTAAATACCTTGAGGACATGTGGAGACTGAGCTACAACTAGCTAGACATTGAGCTTTTACCCTTTCGATAAAAGTTATACCATATCTAGTGAAGTGTTTGCTGACACAAACTTTTTAAATCTTACTTTAGAGTACTATTTATCTATCCTGCTGAAACAGAGCTAGTCCCTCTGTAGTCAGGTACTTGGCCGTTTATATAAATTTCTTAATTTCCAAAGGCAAGTTAGACTATCAAGAACAGAAGTTATATAAAAAAAAAAAAAAAGTGTATCTGAGTACATATGCTTTATCACCCAGGAACAGATTTAATTCATGCCTCTCTGAATGTGCTGTAACAGCTAACAAATACTCGTTCAGCTAAATGAACATCCAACATCCTCAGCCAACACAGACAAGGTCAGATCAAAAACAGTAGCTCCACTGAATAAGTAACGATGAAAGTTCACATGCTGAGAAAGACAACTGCCAAGACTCACCAAGCGTAGATCGTGGCTGCTTGTGCAGACAGTGGGGAAGGTTCTGCTTTGTAGGCATGCCCACAGGGTGCAATTACACAAACTGGAAGTTATATAAAGCTCTGAATAAGCACCAAAATAAAAAGAGCAAGAACTCTGTTGCATTGGGACCATGCTAAATGCAGGCTAATTTAGCCTTGCTATTCAGCAGAGCTAATTTACTCCGGAAGTGCACAAAATTGCTTCTGGAGCCCATGGTGGGGGAGCTTTGCAGACCTGACCCAGGTACCACCTCCAGGAACACAGCCCGCAGCCCTCTTGTGGTTAAAGCACAGCTTTTACCAGTTGTCCTGTTGATGCCACTTCGCAGTCCAGAAGGTAGAGCATAGAAAAGCTAGGGGATGACATCCTGCAGAGAGAAGCTCTGGCCTCACTAAAGGGAGAGGTGAACAACTTGCTGACTTGAATAGGGCCAGAATTTCCCTTTCCTTGCAGTGAGTCCCAAGCTGTTCAACTCAGAGTCGGCTACTTTTATAGTCATAAGACTTTACCTCTGAGTTCACTCCAGCTGGATTTTTTTGCTTAATGTGTATGGATCATCTCAGTCATGGCTAAAATGCTCTGACCCTCAGGGTCGCAAGGCCACAACATCCATTTCGTTCTTGCGACACCTCAGGGCTGTTTTTCAGACAGGGAAGAAAAGGAACATTCTTCAAACGAAACTGCAAGTAAAAGGCAGAGGAGGAGAATGTAAATGTTGCCCTGGCTGAAATATAGCTGGAGCAGTTCGAGTTGGCATCTGTATATTTCCGAAAAGTGCCAGAGTAATCACAAACAGCAATGCTCCTTATTGTGCTTCCTTGAACTCTGAACATCCATCAGCAAAGTATAATTTGTACCACTACTCTTTCGTTTTCTCTCAGTATTATATATTGATATACATTACTTTATAGTGCTGATAGACAGAACTGCACCTTTGTATTCCCTCTCTTTTTAAAGCATTGCTTTCTCTCATGCTTATGCAATAGTTAGAAGGCCAAAAGCCAGCAGTACTTCATTTTCTCCTCTTGCTTGCCTTATTGTATGTTTGCACACTTCAACTGCCAAAGTCTATTTAGCTCTGTCCCAGTCTATCCCCGTTCTTTTTTCTCATCAGTGATTTTTTTTTGCATAAGCTCTTTCATCCATCTTCCCTCGTGCCATAAATTTTAATCTTTTCTACAGTTCAAAATTGCACCGGGAGGGCCAGTCGTTCTACATTTACTGCTTAGCACCAGCACATCCTCCAGTCTCTTCTAACTCCTTCCCTGATGCCAAAAAGGTCAGCCCACTTCCCATTTCATCTTAACAAATAATTATTCCAGCACATACTTATTTAATCCTCTCACGCAACAGCTTCTGCTACGTTGTTTACTTCCTCTGTAAACTCATGCAGTATAAAGCAACTTAGCCTTTCTTGTATAAAAGAACATCTCTGATAACACAAAAAATGGTCTTTGAGGTGAGGGTGGCTGGTGCCAGGAGACAAAGTGATGATAAATAAAAGTGTAGAAGATTAAGAGGTTATTTGATGTGGTTATCTAGGCTTTTATTCTTACAACTGCCTTCAATATGGAGTGAAGGAGTTTATCAGACACCACAAGGGTTTAAGAATCCTATTTACCAAACACCAACCATGCAGTCAAAGCTGAGACCTGATGGACATATCTTTGTGTGAACTTCATATCAAATGAGTACTTCTTTAATATAGTTAAAGAAAATGTCACAACCTTCATTAGGAAAGTTTGCAGTCTGAAAGTACAGAACATCCAAAAATCCACTGTGTTTTAGGGTTGTTTAATTTCTGCCTTACCAGTGTCACTACAGGATGCAACAGCACAAGCTCTTACAATGACATATCATGAAGAGTTACCAGGTACACTAATTTGACTAACATCTCTCTGAGTTCTGCCTTGAAGATCTTTTTCTTTATACTTCTCATGTTGTTATAAATTTAATAGGTAGTCTCTAGAAGCAAAATTGGTCCACAGCTGCTATAAAGCTGACTGGGCTGAGCAACCTGGTCTAGTGGAAGGTGTCCCTGCCCAGGGCAGAGGGTTTGGAACTTGATGATCTTTAAGGTCCCTTCCAACCCAAACTGTTCTATGATTCCATGATTCATTCTACAAATTGCCATAACCCCTTTCGCTGTCTCTATCGTGCTTAGAAAAGCCTTTGATTCATGGGGAATGTTTCATACACTAAAGATTCATTAAACGGGAAATGGAGTTATCCCAACCAGTCAAAAATGTCTGTTGGTTGTGCCTTACAAAGGTGATGCATCAAAACAGCAGATCTATTGTTTACAAAACCGATCATAGCACCTGAAACCCAAGTCCACTATCCACCTCAGCATTATAGTTCAGTAAAATGCCAGCAGGTGATTTAAATATTGATATTTTACTGTACATTCTAATCCTATTTCCTAAAAAAAATATGAATGTAACAGTTATTTTATGAAAAAGAAACCGACACATACATATGGAAAATTTGTTCATTTATCCTCCACATTCATCTGTCATTTCACTGTCATCTACATAGAAGTAATTCATTTCACTATGAAATTGGCTATTTTATAGTAGTCTAGCAAATTTACTTGTTTCTTTTGTTCCTACAATCTATCTTAAGGAAATATAATTGCACCTCTCTTTGAAACATCATTTTTACCTCATCAAAAGCCCTTCACAGCCCATCCTGGCCTTAAAACATTTTGCAGTGCTGTAACTAGAGACAAACAAAAGAAGAGTCAACATGATAAGAGTTAGTGAAGTGAACTTTACTCCTGGAGGGCACAAGTCAGGTCCAGATACAGATTTCTTCAGACATGGGGTAATGTGCCCGATATGAGACCAAGTCCAACAGTTAAACTTAGTCCATTCATAATGTTTGGGTATCCTGTAAGCCTAGTATCATTGAGAAATTACATTCTTAACACCATACCGAATCATTCCCATTAATTTCGTAGGGTAGAATCTGGATTTCTGCTTGAATATATCAAAGAGCATGTCTTAGATATGTTATAAAGCAACCTTTTGCACTACATCAAAACATGCACCAAAAAATAGGATGCTTTGATGCTACAATACAAACAAGTAATACAAGTCATAAGGTTCTGAAAACAATTCACTGAAAAATTAGTGTCTCACTTACCAAGCAGACGTGAGTCATTTTGCCATGGGTATCCCCTGTGTTTCAGACAATGCATTTAGGAAATATGAGTTATCTCTCTATAACCCTGTCTGCCCTGAAGTATTGGAGATGGTCACCACAGTGTCGTAAGTGCACCCATGAAACATTGCAACTGGGAGTCCCTCCATCAGAAACAGCAGCTGAAAATATTGCTATAATTTCCTAATGGTGGTATAGATAAAAGGGAGTGCAAAAAAGTTCAGGTCAGATTTGGCAGAATCTAAATTCTGATGAAACACTTGGCCTACATCTTTAGTTCAGGAGATTTACCCTTCATTTTGTCTGAAGTTTTACGTAGTATTGTCAGTGCCACACACACGACAGCTGTGAGTCAGATCTCTGAAAGTGAGGGGAAAAAAGCTTTAATATCAGGAGAATTTTTGTTCAGAAAAACTGCTTACAAATACTAATGGTAGCTTGTAAGCCTCTAGGATGGCCATAGGTCATGTTTTTCAGTTTTTTTTCCCTGCAACCACAAGAGACAGAAATGTACTTTCTATGTGTAAAGGTGACCTTCCTGCCCAGTCCTATGAATCTCGCAGCTGCAGCTTTAAAAGGAATATCAAATACAGCGCATTCTGTAGAAAATTAAAAAATAATCAATACCAACCAAGTACAAAATCTTTGTATGTCAATAGCAACTGTATTTATGAGGACAGTAAGAGTAATTTATTTTACCAATGATTTTTCATTAAGTAGTGCCTGGAGGGTAAATGAGATGAGTTTCCATCTTATTATGCAGAGTAATATAACAGGTCAGAAGCAACACAAAGGGTTGCAAAAGGAGTGGTTTTCTTGTTTTTCAATCAATGGAGGACAATACTCCAAACTGAAGTTCTGCTACCACCTTGAGATGGTTTTCTACTTTTTCCTTGCATGCCCAAGGTACATCTCCATTTACTTTATGTTACTCTGAAAAAAAAATCTTGTGGGAAGAATAGAATGCACCGCATGTGCACATTCAAAATGTAGTGCCAGCCCAGCCAGTGTTTTAACAGCTTAATAACCCATGCTGTTCAATTAACACAGAAAAGCTTCATTAGTGATACAGAGAAAATTGCTGTAGAAGGACAATAGCCGTTCCTGCTACGGACCCCTTTTCTCCAGAGTGTGTTTGTCCTTCCCGTGTCCCCTTCAGACCTAAGGTCAACAGTTTCAGGCTTTCTTGAGAGGCTTTTGGGAGGAGGGGGGCATGAAGGAGTGTTGTGTGTACAGTGCCCGTCAGCACCATCATCCCTCACTTGGGAGGACTATGGCGTTCACGGTGGGGGTCCCAAAGATCCACCTGACCTTATCCTTTTATGCTTTTTATCGAGGTCTGCTTCTTTCCCACTGCTTCTCAGCTGAAGTTTGAAAGATGCTCCCCCCCCAAGCCCTGTTATGCACAGAGAGCTGGTTTTTTGTTGCACATTGGGCTCTCATGCCTTTGCCACATACAGTTTCCCTTCTCTCAAGCTCACATGTGTCAGGCAGGAGTCACTGACCACTGCCAACTGTTAAGACAACCTACAACGAGCTCCAGCCATGGGTGCTGGGTCCCTGCACAACCCGGTCAGCACAAAGTTGGTGATTTCTCCTGGTAAGGGCAAAAAGTCCTGTTTACCAGGCTAGCACAACTCATGTCTTTATATTAGTTACAAATGAATCTATTTTGTCTTCTCATTTTCCTTTATTCCTTTCACTATACTGTGATTTTAAATGTACTTGAGCTTTCTAAACAAATCGAACCACATGGAAGAAAAATAAGTCCATAATAAAAGGCTCTGTCGTTTGCAGGAGAATGAAAGGACTGAACCAGCTAAAGAATGGGTAAGAAAAAAACACCCAAACAAATATTCTTCTGAAGATATCCCAAGTCCAAAAAGCCACGTGTCACAGAATAAATATCAAACCCATGACATTGTATTGCTGTTGGTGACCACAGGCAGCAGCTGGAGGGAATACTGGCCAAGTCCACCTGCCCTGTGCAACGAAGGGCCTGTTACACCATGGTGTAACCCAGCCCTAAACACTTCCAGTGATGGAAGTTCTACAATATCTGGGACTTACCCTTACTCACTGCTTCACTCTCTTTACCCCAGACAGTTTTTCTTAGCATCCTTCTTGCTGTAAGGTAAGGCCATGAATTTTCCTTTAATCCACAATCCTCTCTAAAATATTGGTTTGTTCACTGACGCACAGGAAGAACATCTCTCTTCTCCTGAGTGGTGCAAGTTTTACTAAGATTAAAGACTACTTTGAAATTACAGCAGTTGTAGTAGAATAGCAAGATATTATTTACCCTTCTGCTCCTCAACAACCTGTAGTACCTTGGACATTGTTCTGCGTGGTGCCCTTGGGTTGTGTCCAGAGCAAATGCCAGAGATTAACAAATTACATTCTCGTCTCTGCCCAGTCCGGAACAATTTATCCATTTCAGACAATCTCACTACTGGTTTTTAAAAGAATCACAGAATTACAGGTGTTGGAAGTGACTTCTGGAGATCACCTACTCCAACCCACCTGCTAAAGCAGGCTCACCTAGAGCAGGTTGCACAGGAATGCATCCAGGTGAGATTTGAATGTCTCCAGAGAAAGAGACTCCACACCCTCTCTGGGCAGCCTGTCCCAGTGCTCTGTCATCCTCACAGGAAAGTTTTTCCTCATGTTGAGATGGAACTTCCTGTGTTCCAGTTTGTGCCCATTGCCCCTTGTCCTGTTGCCAGGCACTACTGAGAAGAGTCTGGCCTCATCCTCTTGACATCTGACCTTTAAATATTGATAAGCATTGATGAGAACCCCTCTCAATCTTCTCTTGTCAAGGCTAAACAGCCTCAGGACTCTCAGCCTTTCCTCATCAGTCCCTTGATCATCTTTGCAACCTCTGCTGGGCTCTCTCTTGCAGTTCCCTATCCCTCTTGAACTGGGAGGCCCAGAACTGGACACAGCACTCCAGACGAGGCCTCATCAGGGCAGAAGAGAGGGGACGGATTACCACCTCCACTGGCTTTTCCAGATAAGAAAATCTGACAAAGAAATTCTTAACATCTGGGTATGCTTTTGGTGATAAGAACTGCTGATAAATTATTACAGTACAGCCTAAATTTGCATTAAGATTATAATATGCAGTAGTGTGTGAGTGCCAGACCCTCACATAGCTCACCAAGGGGAGGTTTCCCCCAGCTCTGTCTCCTGCAGATCCCTGATTCAGGGCCAGACAACCGCAATGTGCCCAGGCCAGCCTCAAGCTAAGTCCCCCATAATGAGCAGATGTGCTCGGGGCTTTGACTGGGGATTTCAATGGGTTTGGTGCCTGTTTATTAAAATGTGGAGCATTATGGTGCTCCATAGGCAGGGAGATGTGGGCAAATTGGCTTTTTTTGGTCAGCCTTTGTGTCCTACTCCCTCTTAACGTCCCTGCATTGTGCAGAAAAGTGGAGATAAACATATCCAGTCTCTGAACTCTCCGAGTCCTACAAATGAAGATACTAATTTAAAGATTAACTATTATTTATCAGCTATAGGAATGAAAATAACCTTTTTAGATCTACTAATCATGCTTACTCTAATCGAAGCTGTACTAGAACAAGTTCGTTTTGCTGGCATAGGTATTAAACACAAGCGAAATTAGAGCAAAGGTGCCACCTAGTGACTAAACTGTTGGAAATTATTTCAGAATCTGTTGAAGCACTTCACTTTTCCCCTGAAATTTTAGCTATACATGCAGTGAATGTTAAAGAAATCAGAGGCTTACTGAAAGCCATACAAACCTTTCTGTAGATAAGCAGAATACCTTTACTCAAAAGAAATATACAACCTCTTATTCCATTCCTCTTCCATGTTTAGAGTTATTTCAGGGTTCTCACCAGCCCATTCAGCCTGTCTTAAAGTTTTGGACCCTTTGAAGTACAAAGAAGTCAACTCATCCAATGTGAATAGTGTAAATGTTTTATTAACTGTTCACCATAGTTCCTCCAACAAAAGAGTTCAGAAAATTAGCTGCATTCAAGGAAGTTTACATCCTCAATTCATCTCTCAAAACAGCCCAATCCCAGAAGAGAGAAGCAGCTCTAAAGCTGACATACCTTTGTCTTTTCTGCTCTACACCTTTGATGTCACTGCTCCTCCCTGCTTCCCCAGTCACACCGAGTGAGTCTTCTTCCTTACCAATTGTGTTGGGTACACATTCAAAAACCAAAATACTCATGCTTAAAGTTCTTAAATAGTAAACGACGGGACAAGGGAATTGCTCACAGCACAGAAACACAAAAGCTTCAGGAGTGCTATAGATGGTGTTCCCGTAAGAAGCATCTTTCCATAAGCAGCACTGAAACAGCAGGAATGTTTGAAAAGTGATGCTGTACTAGGGACATGCAATGCAATAAACCTCAGGGAGGCTACATCACCCATTAACACCCCAGAATAGCAATTTCTCCAGATTTCCTATGATAATTAAAATCATAGCATTCTTTATGTCACTGTACATGACCCTTGGGGGCAAAAATGAGCAAAGAAGTAATTAGGAAGCAAAATCTACCAGATGGTAATACCAGTGCGAAAAGGAGTGGAAGTATAGACGTGAGGCTGCACTTCAGACTGGTACACCCGCGTAGAGTAGCAAATCCCAGGAGAGCTGTGTGGCATTAAGCTCAGGTCTGAGTGCAGCAGAGTCATGTCAGGGCAACACTGCACTTCAGGCAACTCTACAGATTCATAGCATACAAAGAGCTAATAATTTAATTTCTGCACCATACCTCATTAATCCTCAGGTCCCGTGGTACCCAGAAGGGATGTCTAGGTGCTCCACCATGCTTTTGGTTCCAGGTGCCCAGATGAGTACCTACCATTTGGGCTGGTCTATGTTCAGCTTGCACTGATTTGTTTTTTTTTTTCCTACTCTTCTCTCAATGACTTCAGTTTTAGTTCCCATCAGCTCCTTTTAATCTCTTCTTGCAAGCCCTGTACATATAGTCTTCTCCCTTTAGTGCCATTGTCCCTCCTTCTTGGTCTTCACAAACAATGCAGCTAACAGAAATGTGGGTACTGACTCAACGTTGGCTAATATCACATGGTGATGTGAAAAGAACATCAAATGTAGGAAGGGTGACTACAGAAAATGAAAAAAAAAACAAACCCAAAAACCGAACTCCAACCTCCTCTCTCTCCCCATTTTCCATTTCTGTGGCAGGTAGCACAAGAAGTACTAAAATTAAACTTCAGGAAAGATTACTAAATTCAGTGATAAGGAAAAGTGATAAAGATCATTGTGCGCTGGAGTACCTTGTACAAGTTGACTCTAGGACTTCTGTTGCTAGAGGCTAGAGAAACTCTACTCATGAATGATACAGGGGCTCTTGATGGTGCAGTTGTTAAATTCTAAAGACCTTCTCCAGTTCTCTTTTCTAGGATCTTCTGAAAATTAAGAAACATTAAGAAGATGCAGAACAACTGTTTTACATCTCCACCGCATAACCCTCATGATAAAATTCCTTGTAACACACAACACTCCACAGTAACTCTGCTTCATCTATAAATATCTATAGCATCATTTGCAACACAAAGACTACAGGAAAACCTACCAATTAACTATTCCACTACAGAAAATGATATAAATATGTAGTATTTCATACCTGCTATTATTGTTCAATGAGTTAAATTCATTTTGCCCTCTATTTGAAGTGGAAATGCACTTTTTAACATATTAAAGTGCAGATAAATCATAAAAGAAATAAGCTAGTAATAATTTTCCAAAGAATCCTCCATATATACCAGAAATTAGGCAGAGAATACGAAGCCACATTTTAGTTTAGGTGAGTTCTCCTACTATGAAGGCTACCACCATGACTTTTCATTACATCCAGTTCCCTATTTTTCAGCATCTGAGATGCATTTTTTTGTCACAGCAGAGTAACAATTTTTCACAGAACAAGTAAAATTTATACTAAAGGTTTACACCAGATTGTTTCCTTCCACTCTTCTGGGGAGGCAGAGGGAATGGGCAAAATTGATGATCACTGTACATCTTCATCATAAGAATTTTTACTTCTCCTAGGCAGAAGACATGAGAGACTTCATTTTGTCTTACTCCCAGCTCAGTTCATTTTTTTAAAAAATGACTTATTTTAGCCTGAGATATTAGGCAAAGCATCAGCAGTGGTAGGAAAAAACATGCAACACCAATTTAATGTGAAGCTGAGTTTGTTTGTTTATGATTCTATTAAAATGACTACAGAGAAGGCTGTTACAAGGTAAAGAGTCCACTTGAGCAGCATCACAATGTGTCTTACGTTATGAGGAATTAATTGCTCTCCAGACAATCACAGCGTATATAAAGTGTGTCATCTGTGCCTGAACAAGAGTGTAGATTTCTGGGATAAGGAACCTTATTTGTACAAAAACTCAGGACAGACTAATGCTGCTATTCAATACATCCACGGAGTTGCTTGCCCTTTGCAAGATTTCTGCCCATCTAGGGTAAGTAAGATTATGAGCTTTATTGATTTCCAGCGTAACTAAAGAGCTGAGCATAAGGTACCACCAAAGACACTTTATGTTCTGCACGAACATAAACAGAGATAGATTTAAAGTATAAGGCCAGGCTTTTCTTTAATGAGATGGAGATAAGTTTTATGGCTGTTGGGTTTTCAAAAATTATTTTTCCCCGGAGAGGTAGAGGAGAAGGGAGAATAAATAATGGTCATAAACTGTCTCTCATTTAGTGCAAGCTACCTATTGATACCAGAAAGCTTAAGCAACTTAATAACTCCAATGTATTTCTATCTATGAGTCTAAAGGTCTCAATGAATTACATATTATGCTGGTGTATACCATACCACAGAAAGGTCAGACATTCCCTCATGTAGTTCTCCTTAAATGAAGTCGTAAGGACTTCACGTTAGTTACCAGGAATTCCTACATTCTCTACATGATATCTATTCCTGTTACTCACTTTTAGCTATCAGGAATTTGTGATGGATGAACAGACAACTAACACAAAACTTCACTGAACAGTATCTGCTCTAGGTGAAAATAAGATATTTTATCTGGTCAGCAGCTGCTCATGAAGGATGCATGTGGCCACTGAGATCCTTTATCCTTTCCACAGGAACAGCTAAGCTACCTTTGACATATCACTGTCACTGGGGACAGCCCTGAGAAATGAAACATGGATCTCCAGAGGTCTACAGAGGACTGCTGAGCTGCCATTCCTCCTCATTACTGTGGTAGCCACAACCCCAAAAGTCTCACAACAGGAAACAAAACAAGACACACAGGAAAAAAAATAAAAATGAAAAATTAAAAACAAGTAAAATAAAAGAGAAGCACATGTCTATTTGAAAAAGGAGGTGATGATAACATTATTATGAGAAAGCATAAAAGGTTGTCAGTTCAGCATGACATCTGCTCTTTAGCAAACACACAGCCTGACTATCAGCAGATGGGTATTTCGGATGGTCTCCTGATGATTCTTCTTTAGAGAGGTTCAGTCTCTGTCTTCACACTGAAGCAATTCCTTTGTTTCTTCAGCAGCTCTTTTCCAGCTGTTTTCATTCCATCCCATGAGGACAGAACCACATTTGAATGTTAGGAATCTGCCTTTTTTTTTTTTTTTTTGTATTTTCTTTTTTTTCCTACTTTTTCTTAGGCCCTTGTTTAAGTCCCTAGGTTTTTGACAGCATGTCTGAGGTTTGCTGACATTTTAAACAAGTTGTGGATTAAACAGAGCAAGAAAAGGACATCACCCTCCACCTTTATCTCCTATTCTGCTTCTGCCAGACCTTGTCTGTTGAATCTCTGAGCATCTACAGCCACCACGGGGATTCCCAAAGCAGGAGACCTTCAGCACAGCATACCACCAGTGCTGCAACTACCTGCTTTGAATTTTGATTCTTTAAAAAGCGAACCAACCAAAACCAAAAGAAAATTAAACACAGAAGTCTTTTTCAGCAGATTGATTGTTTTCTTCTTGATGTGTTTAATTACTAATCATCATGACCTCATTTACTCGTAAAGCCCCTCCTGCTGTTTATTTCCACTATATACCCACTGCAAGCGTGCAGCAACTATGAGTACCGTTCTAGGACCCGTTTTCAGCAATCTTAAAGTAATGTAGGCAATTAAGAAACAAGCTTACAAAGTTCAGCAAAGACAAGCGTTAAGTCCTGTGCCTTCCCTTCTGATTCAGTGTGAAATTCTGCCACTTGCTCTGGGACAATACTAAATTATTGACTGCTGTTTCTCACAGTAGGGTTAATTTTGGCAAAGAAACATAATTGCTACCTGACACCAAATAAGGAGAAAGCATGAAAGGAAAAAAAGAAGGAAAGGGAATAAAAGGTTGTGTATTTAACCAACTGGAGCTAAGAATCTGGAAAATAAAAATTATATTGTGGGAAAGACCAATGACACAGAATATCTCTAAAGGGGATGATTCTTTAATTGACTTTCTGTATATTCTGTTTCAAGGGGAGTAGAGACACATCATTCTTATCACAAAAATCTATACAGAAATCAGAATAACGTCAGGGAAAGACAACACTGTTAACATACTTGCAAAATTGTTACTGCAGAGTTTGCCAAGTTATTCCCATTAAGTACTGCCACTTTTTTGGCTAATTCCCTAAGGAAACAAGGTTTGTACAACTGTACAGGTTTCTCCCTGCCTCAGCTTCCCTTCCCCAAGCCCTGTAGTAAGTTTGTAACTGGTTGTCCCACGTTAATCAAATTTGGACAAGGAGGGAAATCTCCATTGCTGTGTCCACATCTCAGAAACCAGGAGCAGCTCCCAGGTCCACACGTGCCCTGCACCCTCATTCACTCACATTTAATGCTAGCAAGGACAGAAGAAATCAATGGTTCAAACTTATTCTCATTTTTCCTGCCAAATCAGTGACCACAGTGTTTATTTTTATTACTGTTTTTTTATTTAGTAGTGGCAAAGCTCATTCATTCCAGATTTTCTTCTTTGTTAATCAAGTCTTTTACATTCCAGGTTAACAAGAAGCACCACTTGGAAGAAAAAAAACCAACCAAACAAAAACAACCAAACAAACAAACAAAAAAACAAAAACAACGAAAAACAAAACAAAATAAAACCTTCAGAGACTTCATCACTTTGCTCCCAGGGTCATGATTCCATGCCATTCCCTTGAGCCAGTGGGGAACTCTCACGCTACGTGGTTTTTTCTAGAATCCAATCTGAATACTCGGCGACGTTGGTGTAGACCCCTGGCTGCCGGGGACGAGCGCAGCCTTCGCCCCAGCTGGTGATGCCCACCAGGTACCAGACCTCCTCGTGCCTGCACGACAGCGGCCCCCCTGAGTCTCCCTGCGTCACAGGAGAAAGACAGAGCAGGGAAGGACCAGCTCTTGTCAGTACTGCTCTTTCAAAGCGAGCCTTGATAAAAAAAGCAGCCTCCCTCATTCAGCGTTACCACCAGCCAGAAGTGCCTACATTTCAACCGCTTTTGCCTAATGCTAATTACCAGAGTACTGAAGCAGGTTTTCTGGTTTTGTAGTAAAACGACCTCTAAATACTTCCCAGTCATTGCAAATAATTTCCACTTCCTGATAAGGTTCAAAACTGCTGTGCTTCCTTTGTTTGGGTTTATTTTTTAATTTGTTTTGTGTGTGTGTGTGTGGTTTTGCTTTGTTTTAATTTATCTACATAGACATGACTTAAAACCTAACAAAGACTACATGTGCAAGTGAGAAAAAAATGCTAAATTTGCCAATGTTTTCTCTCGGTTTTAGCATGCAAACCTCTGTGCTCTTCATGGATTATCTTGGTTGAGTGACACTGTCCTCCCCTGGGTAAAACACATCTCCCTCTTCTTTTCCTGTTCCTAATTGAACTTTCTGAGCATAAGGTTCTTCAGTGTAGCTGTTGTGAGTTGTTGAGACAATAGCAAGTGTGTTGTTTTTATAAAACAGCATGTCCATTTTCTGGTGCACTGTATCCGGCTAAGAAACTTAATTGGCACAGAAGAAATATTACTTTCCAGCTCCAAGTATTTTTATTCCTAAGTACTCAATACCAATCAAAGCAACAGTAAAATTTAACATTAAAATGTCAACTGTTAAATGCTTAAAATTAATACAGTGTATTAATTCTTGCCTAAATCAACTCAGAATATTTAAATTAATATAAGTGCATGAGTTTACACTCAAGCAGAGAATTTGGCTCTTTGAACTGATGCTGTTGTGACATTTTCAATTCTGAGAATGAACAGAGCAATCTGCTCAAGTTGTCTTTAGCTTTCCATCCTCAGGGAATTTTGATAGCATTGCTTGCACCCTCCCCTCTGGTTTGTATACAGTGGATGCTTTAAAATAAGCTTTCCTGTACTGCATTTCATGTCAAGAAATAGAAATATCACATAGGAAATCTGCTTTTATTGGAGAAATGCTTTGACATACTGCATTTGCTCTCTTTAGGTTTCTGATACTGCAAAGGAATGCTGTTTTATTCCCTAAATGGATGAGATAGATAGATAGATAGATAGATAGATAGATACATACATACATACATACATACATACATACATACACAACACACACAGACTTTCTTATCCATGCAATCTATCCCTAATGATTTCAATGTTACATAAGAAATTTTTGGCATATACCTTGGTTTTCAGTGCTTTTGATGTGCAAAAGTGGCACGTTAATCAACAGCTCTATTGATAGCCATATTTTTCTAATGATAACTAAAAAAAAATTATTACAGTACTTAATTATATATGTGAACAAATGGTTGGAATATATAACTATATACTACTTCTTACAAGCTACTACTTTACCTTACAAGCGTCCCTTC
This sequence comes from Nycticryphes semicollaris, assembly GCA_013400055.1. Classification (NCBI taxonomy): domain Eukaryota; kingdom Metazoa; phylum Chordata; class Aves; order Charadriiformes; family Rostratulidae; genus Nycticryphes; species Nycticryphes semicollaris. The sequence continues at coordinate 448,247 of VXBJ01002472.1, read as the reverse complement.
CACCTGTATCATAGCCAGCACAGATCACTTTGTCACCTATCCTGCGCCTCCGGTACCTTGCCTGGCATTCCTCTTTTGACATCAGGGGAACAGTGGCCTTCTGAAGAATATCTTCTACACGACCTGTGAAATAGAGGGTATCAACAGAAAAATGATTGCTTCGAGCAAAATAGAAGTTAAAACCTTGAAATGACTATACAGTGATATGACAAAGGTGGACACCGTGGTTTTTAGGGTGTTGTTAGATGCTCATGAAATCGATTTTCCTCCTTTTATGTTAATTGTCTGCTAATTTGAACGTTTTTATAATGCTGGTTTATGTCTCTTGACTGGGAAAGCTTCAAAACTCCCTTTTGATTTGCAATGAATCCTCATGGGATTATGGCTTTCAGGACATTGGCCCTAGAAACCCATCCTCCCATTAAGATCTTTGCTTTGTGTTATTAACAATTGTCTCTTAATTACATGTTACAATAGGTTTGGAGTCTCCCAGCTGTCAAACCTGTGCTGTGCCATGCCCTAGTAGCTTCCAGGATGGAGAAATTTAGAGTAAATTTAGCACATAGAGTAAATAAGAGTATTTGAGAGCAGCCTTTTCTTAGAAGTTAACAGAAGAAATCAGGCTATACAATACCTATCTAAATTTGTTAAATATCACATTGAATTCTAACCTTCAAATAGGAAGGTGTATAGAGGAAATGGCACCATATTTCTCTGTGTGTAGATATATATATATATATATATACACACACACCCCTATCAATTACACATATAAATAAATTAATGCACATAAAATATTCATTTGATAATTAACAGCTATTTGGCCCACCTCCAGATAAAATTCAGAGGAGTTCAAATCCCATCTACTATCAAAATACAAAGGTCCTTGGCATTGTTATAATCATCCTTCAGAATCATAAAGGAAACAAACTTCAAACTTCAATCTCCAATCTCTAAAGTCATATGAACATAAACATGTAAAAAAAAAAACCAATGTGGTTTTTGTGCCGACTGTAATTCAAAACTTCACAATTCAGTGACAAATCTGTTGGCTTTTTTCAGTTGGGAGCCTGAAAAGGAGTGTATATAATATATATATATATATATATACACACACTGGGTTTTGCCAGTAGAATAAGTGAGAATCTGAGGAAATGTCTTCAAGGGCTGTACAGGATGTATTTAAGGTTGCATTCTTACATACTTTAACTTATTGAATCAAAAAATTTATAAAATTTAAATTTTGTCAGAGCATGGAGTTATTTAATGACAACTTCATACATCTTTCATATATGTTTTATCATATCTTAATAGTAGATTCTAATGAAGAAACACATTATAGTCCCAGCCAAATAGCAATAATGGTAAGCCAAGGTCATAGCAGAATTTTCTTTTTAAAAAGAAGGGTATTTTCTATTATTTTTTAGTTTTTTAGTTTTTTAGTTTTTTTAAACCACATAAATTTTGCAAATACAGGAACTCACTGTTTAAATACTCATCGGTACCTTTTTCTTTTCTGTAACCCCATCCAACCACCCAACAGTCAGTATATAGTATGTTAGCATCTTCTTTCGACGGCAGGCAAATAGGTAGCTGGAGATCTAAAATAAGATTAAAAGTATTATAGTTTGACCAGAGATTAACATTAGATGCAACACTAAAGGGTTTTGTGGGCACCTACACAACCCCTGGCGATAGCCTCCGTCTTACGCTTCTCGTCCCTTCTAATATACATTGCTCCAGTCACATAAGTAAAAGCCACCCATTTTCTTTTCAGAGCCAACAGAATGGGATTATCCTCAAACCCCAGTAACCACACGTTAAAGGAAGCCAGCCCAGGTGCCATGCACTGCCATACCAACGCCAGCCCTATGTCATCCTGCACATTTCAGATTTCCTCTGACATACACTACATACCAGTGAAATTCATAGGCTTATCAAGTTTCATTAAAGCAATGTCATATCCAGTCTGTGCGTATTTATACTGAGGGTGAACAATAATCTCTTCCACTTTGAAGAAGGGCGTATCCTCATTTATTTCTGATTGTTTTAAAATACCGGCATAAACACGCCAAATGTTGGGATTCTTAAGACTGGGGGAAAAAGACAAACAGTCAGTCTATGGCAAAAGATTTGCACTGATTTAGAGTCTGTGTGCATGTGCCAACATCTTCTGTTACTCCTGAGTGCAAGGTGAACAGCACTGAGGTCATTCTTTCATTATCTTTTTAATTTTTTTTAAATTTCCACACTTAAAACTGTTTTGTTTTTAACAAAACTAAGCCATTTGTTTTATCCATTCCCTTCACTTCTCTTTCCTTCAGTTCCTCTTCCTATCCACGTTTTCATTTTCATTTTTCCAGATGCTTCATCCTCCTTCCCCTTCCTCTTCCCTTTATTTTTTCACTTTCTCTTTTACTTTCTTTTTTATCTTCAAGCATCTAATGTAAGCTCTGAAGAGATACGTGAGATTCTTTCCATCCATTCCAACACAACACCATTTCAAGTAACCAAAATAGGGTTGGAAACAAATTCAAGTAGTGTCCCTTCAGACACTTATTATAAAAAAATGAAACTAGTCACCAAAATGTATGTAAATAGAGATTGGCAAATATAATATCATAGACCTATACAAAAAGTTCCACTTAATCTTTATGCTTCAACTTTACTTTGAGTAAGTTGAAAGGATAGCTCATTGTGGTATTGTACCACCAAGACAGTCTAAAAATATTGGTACATGCGATGAAGAAGATACAAAACTAGTCCTAAAGAAATTTTCTGACAATTTTGAATCACTTATATATGTTTTCATAAAAATCAGTTAGGTTTATTAATTTTCAATGAAAGTAGTCCTTTTTTTTAATTATTTTTCAAGCATTTTCCCTTTGCTTTTTATAGCACTGGTTAATTTTACATTACAGAGCAGGTAGAGATTTGTCTTTATATAGGTTTTTTCAAGGGTTTAATCACCTTTATAAGGCTTGTCACTGGAGGGAAAATATTACCCAGATTATTCCATGCTAAAAAAATAATAGGTAACAAACTATACTGCTTGAGTAAAAGTGCCTGATTTCCAATCAGGTTGCCAGGTCAGCACCCTCTTTGAAGCATTTTATGGTACCTGTCCCTTTTCTCCCATCAGGCTGAATAACAGCCTTACAATTCTAACTCTGTAAATGACAGAATAACCTGCTTTACAGCAGGTGACAATCTCACATGGGAAATTAATTACCTGCATGACAATTAAATCCGGTGTTTTCATGACCCAAATCCAAATAAAAAAAATAAATGAAAATAAAATAAAAAAACTATTAAAGAAAAACCAGGACAGCTGACAGAAGCAGCCTAAGGGGACCCCCACAGAGGTTTACTTTGTGTTCTGGCCAAAACAAATTGCAAATAAATCAGCAAACAACTTGCCAAGCACCCTGTTACTGAAGCTTTCGGATTAGTACCATTTCTTAAGTACCATGGAGAAATCTCCGAGATAAGTCATTTGAAGGTCATGAAGCAGAATAACCTAGTAACAGATTTTCTTTGATAGATGATATTGTATTACAGTAAGAAAAAATGTGTATCACATGAGAATGTTTAAGTTTCTGCAAGTATCTGGTGTCTGCTTTAAAATTTCATCTTCTAGATGCATTAAAATAATTTAGCATCAGTATTATACTGTTACAAAGGAACAAAGTATAGAGTTCCAGTTAAAAATATGGCTTGTCTACCTTAAAAGCTCACCTTTTGGTTACATTTTATTTTACTCTAGTCCTCATTTTTACTTTTCTGAAAGGTGGCTCTCCACTTTCATCACATGCTGGATGAAATTTTGGGGTTTTATTTGTATATTGACATTTTGGCCTCACCTCATGACGCAGTGGGCAGCTGTAAGAATCCACTGGCTGCTGATGATGGAGCCCCCACAGACGTGTCTCTGGCGAGACAACCTCACATGCAAGCTGACTTGCCATGGCCACTCACCAGGGGAAGAGTCTGTCCCTCCCACGATCCTAATCGTTCTTGCAGAATGCTGCATACACACTACAGAAATGATTTAAAAATTGTGCTTTAAGATAATTTGCACTCAGTCTGTCCTCAGAGAAGAGGTTCTCCAGCCTTCTGAGCGTTACCTCTTCTACGTGAAAGTTTTACTTACCAGTACTGGCTTTCTTTTTGCATAATCTTAGTGAGTATCCTGAGATCCTTCCTGGACCATGTACTATTTTCACTGGAGATCCATTCGAAGACATTCTCAGGTGACACTCACATTTTCTGCCAATGAATTAATGCAAAGATTTCCTTTGTACTTTTGATGCAGAAGACATACGTTACCCCCTCCCCATTTTTAAAATGTGTCTCACCTGTCCTCATTGCATGAATCTTGGAGGGGAAAGTAGGTAAAAAATTGGCAGCGGATCATATCAGTGCAAACCAGCTGACAGGCTCGGTGTCCTTTAGTATAAGTGACATTGAGCTCCTCTCCCAAAAAATTCATATGTGTGTAAGTGCGAGAATTGCAGGCTGCAAGAATGAGTGCATTCCAAGCACCAGAAATTAATTAATCAGTCTATGAATTTAATTAATTCAAAATTAGTATTTTTATTGTAATTTATTGTTTACCAGGAAAGGATCTTCTGCAATTTAGGAGACTAAAGCCTGATACAGCATTTTCTCGTGATATAAGTGCCTCTGGTATCCCACTTGTTGACGTCTTCAGAAGACAAAGATTTCTAAAATGAAATTTTTTTTTTACAATAACTAAATCTGTTCTCACATCCTAAAATTAAGGGGGTTTAGGTACTAGTAAAAGAAGGTTCTTCCTTAAATGCATTTTTTCTCTCCAGTCTCTATATGTAAAAGTATTTCACAAGAAAATGCACTATTTCACACTAAATTTGTAGCAAGGGCTTTAGCAGTTTTATGAATAACATATGACTATAATACTAGCGATAGTACAGTAATTATACATTTGTACAAGAAGTGACTTTAGATGATATATGTCATCTCAGTTTTGCTTTTCTCTGAAATTCCTCCAAAACTTTCTCCTTTTGTTCTTTTTTCTTTTTTTTTTTTTGCATAGTACATAGATTTTTAACTATTCTCACTGCTAAGTATGAAAGAAGGAAGCTCAGTAGAATTTTTTTAAAGATGTTAACTTTATCAAAAATCTTTTAAAGTAACTAACTTAATACTGCTAGGAAACCAAAAGCCTCTTTTGATAAATTCATAAAGTTCAGCTGTAAGTCATTTAAGCAACCTGGAGTTTCACTGCCTTTTTGATGCATGTAACTCTTCAGGTTAACACCAGATACACAGCTGCAATACTAAACCCCTGATCATCCTGGAGAACAGATGAAATGCCCACAGGAAATTATAAACTTATGGATACAAACATAAAAATCTGTGCTTTACTCAAAATAAGACTTTAACAAAAAATTCCCTAATTATAAGAAAATAGAGATTAAAAAAAGACCATGTAGGGTTTGGGTTTTTTTAAAAAAACAAAAGTCTACTTAGAGAGTTGGTTAGTTGTCGTATTCACCTTTGGGATTCTATTTGCCATTCCCTGGTAAAGAACGTAAAGAACAAGCACTTCGGAAAATATGTACAAATAGTTTGGCAGACAGACATATCGGGAGTGAAAAAACTTGTTATGTTCATTCCTGAAAATTCTTGATCTTCAAAAATGTCCATTTTACAATCTGTATTGAACAAGAACAAAATATCAAAATTCCAAGTTTTTAGTTATGAATAGAAAGATAACACCACATTTTAACCAAAGACTATTTCTCAAGAACATTTTTTAGTGTGTAAACTCAGGGTGAGGACTAGTGAGGAGGGATAAGGTTGATATAGAGAAGAAGAAAAGTGACATGTTAGAATACAGATTTGCTAACCTAACAGGATGGCTTTAAATTAGGAACAGTGGAGATCACTGTACAAACCCACAGCTAGGAATAAATCATGGTAATCTAGGCAAAGCCTAAAATAATTAAGGTAATGGGTATATCTAAGAGGATCATGGGAGGACTAGAAGAAAAATAATGGGATGATCCTCTTAACACTTTATTAAATATTATATGAAAAGCAGGCAGAATAAGCCAGAGTAATGCACAGTCTGACCTCTGACATGACCAAAATAACATAACAGGCTTGGCAGGAGCATTCACACCAGAAGACTATGGACAGAGAAGCTAGAGGAAGCACCAGCATGTTTAGAAAGAGAAGAATGACTTGCCTTCACCAAAGATATACTTGAAGTCCTCATTAAAAGCCCAGAGCAATATAAAGAGAGAAAAATGAAGTACCAACATAGAGGATGCTCCTTGGAATTATTGAGCTGTAAAGACAGTAAAAACAGTGAAATGATCCAAAGAACAGGTCTTGGGTGGCAGCAGAGAAGTTCAGCAGTTGAGAAAACACAGCAGCCGAGTGGACGCTACACAGAGAGTTACAGAAAACATGCCATGAACATCTTACTACAGAAAGGAAAAGATGTAAAAGAAAGAAGCATAGCTTAATGCGACTCCTGTTAATTTGATGAGGCTTTCAAAGAATATAAACATGAAAGGACAACAATACCGGACAGCAGATTACTGTGACACAATAATGACAGCAGAAAAAACAATAATGAGGACACTAGAAAATAAGGGTCAAGTAACTCTGACAATTAGCAGGTAGGACCCCAGGTTAAGGGGAAAGAGAGATCAGGAGAATGGATAGTTTCCAAAGGAAATCATATTTAAAGCACAATTTGTAGTTCTAGAAGTTTAGGAATGCTAACTCATTAGCTCGATGATCATGTTCAGTGACCACTTGTTCAATATTCAATGGCCTCGAGGGAGGTACTTCACAAAAGGGCAGAAATACAGACAAATTGCTGCACATGTGCGTAAGGATAACATGAGACAGGCAAAGACAGAAAATGAAAGGCCAGATACAAAGGAACAAATTCTTGAAAGAAAAATATGCAGTGCCATTCAATTAGCTCTGCTCAGGGAAGGAAAACCAATAGGAAAGGGCATAAGAAAGGCTAAAGAAAGGGGTTTTTTCCTCTCTTCTTCATGAAAACCAACTGCAGTTAAATGGGCAACATCAGCATTACTGCAGAGAGGTAAGAGCACATGATAGAATAGGAAAAAGAGAAATCACATAATATTGATGATTTCAGTGGTCTTAGAATCTGACTGAAGCCATCGCAAAGTTTCTTGGTAGAAGTTAGCTTTCTGGTGTTCACAGAGGGTTGCTGTGATTCCAAAAGCTCTGAAAGGGGAAGCAACTATTTTTAAAATTATGACATTGGAATATATGTAGTGGACTGTCAGCCCAAATCTAGTCAAAAAACCCCCACCTAGAACAAATATTCAAATAAACCCATTTCAGATATTTAAAACACCAAAGGCAGAAATAGTACTAGGATTTCTATGACTACATTTGACAAATTTCTGTCTGGACAGGTATAGCTGATCTTTCACGGGTTAGGACAGATGACCTCTTGATGCAATATCATTGTCTAGGCTTCTCTGATACCATGATTTATCCCTTCTCTCTCTCTCTCCTCTTCCCTTTCTCACAAGACACAGTAAGCAAGGAAAGACAAGTAGGAATAAGATTGACCTTCACAAGCCTTCAGAAATTCTGATTTAATTTGTGATGGATCATTACAGCCACGTCACCACTGTCATAAATCATAAATGTCTTTGATAAACTTTCGAGTGGCTTTTGATATTTTGTTTTAACTTAAAATCATATTGTTTGTGCATATGCTTTGATTCTTCTCAAAGTCCACGAGCAGGACCTCCCTGAATACTGTGATTTTTCTTCTAGCCATGAATATGTGTCTTTCTAATATATCCTTTACTTTGATGGGATTTTATCTTTCATTTTTGTATCCACAGTACAAAGACAACATACAATTTTGTCAAGCTAATCTTACAAAAGAATTCTTTAGATCTTCAAAGCAGGCAACTGTTTTTGTAAGACAAATAATAAAATGGAAAAATTAAAAAGACCTGAACCTCCTTGTGTCTGAGAGTACTAACTATATTAGCAAGGATAAGTTTATAATAGAATTCTTTTACATAATGAAACATTTATACATGTCTGAGATAGGCTGCACCTCATCATCCATAACCCTTAAATCTAGACAGAATCAACGGAGACTTGAAATAGTTACCTATTTCAGAAAGCTGGCATGGCTTCAAAGAGAATCCAGACACAACCTCATCAAGCACCTTTATGCTGGTTGGAGTTCCTACACTGGTGTGTTTCAAGAAGCATTTTTTACTGAGTGACAAAGAAAAAAGAAAGCAGTAAGAGAACAAGGCCACCTGCCTTGGTTGACATCAACCTCCTGGCCCCATAATTCCCACTACGATACATGTTCTGTCCACAGGCCAGAGCAATCTCCAATCTCCAGAACAATCTTCAAATGAGGAACAGAGTTCACTGAACAATGTTTAACTTGTAAAATTGAGCAGATTAACAGCTCTAAAATAGTCCTGTTACAAAGGAAAGAATTTCTCCAGCTGCTCTGACGATGTTAATTTTCAGAGTAATAAGGAGAATAAGATTTAACAGAGCAATATGTTGCATGCCTACCAATGTCATTTGCATTTCAGTATCTCCAAAAGATTTTTAGTATTATTTTTCAGTGCTGTGATAATCAAGCTTGTCTTTCTCACAGATGGACAAATGAAACTTAATTTACTACAGACCTTTTCCCATCTGTAAATTTGAATAAACATTGCAAGGATGACAGACCAAGGCAAAATTATTTCCTTGAACAAATTCTCTCACCCGAGATTGCTCTGAGATTTACTGTACTAAAGCACAGCACTGTCCAAGGAGATGGATCAAACCTGTATTTACCGAATGCTTGCATTGTGAAATGTTTCCGAGGCATACGTGAAAAAATTACAATGGTTGTCATTGGTACATCTTTTTTGACACTGTTGATAGCTGTCAGCCATACCAATACCATAAATTTCCCCTTCCATATCCAATCCTATGTGGACATCTGAGCTGCAAGCTGTGGAACAAAAAGGAAAGACCCAAATTCTGAAAACATGCTCCTGGTTTTTTCCTCACCCTGCACCCCAAACCGCCCAAATGACATCAGCCCTCGCAGTCCAGATTCCACACTCCATGCTCACATTAGTTGCATCACACTTCAGATATACTTCTAGGAACAAGGTTAGAAGTGTAGGGGTAGTGCAGCACCACAAAGGAAAACACTGGCTGACAGTGTCTGCCTACACGAGACCAACCACCGTGGCTGAGCTCATGATGATGTTAATCAAAGCCAGAACTCAGGATTAATGCTACAACATGCTTTCCCATTTCCAAACCCATAGAGCAATTGAAAAGTCAAATTCTGTTCTCATAAGCAATAGACATCTCCCATTTGAGCCAAAAGGTTGGACTCCTTTCATAGAAGGAGAACAAAGACAGTGGGGTGAGGAATAGCTTTCCCCCATGCAGGATGCAGGTTTTTATAGAATCATAGAATGGTTTGGGTTGGCAGGGACCTTCAAGATCACCTAGTTCCAACCCCCCTGCCACGGGCAGGCACACCTCCCACTAGACCCGGTTGCTCAAAGCCCCATCCAGTTTGATCTTGAAGTTCTTCCTCATGGTCAGTGGAGTTTCTTCACAGAACACAAGTCTGCCAACCTTTTGCGCTTTTTTAAACATATATGGGAAGATTTTCATTTTAATGACATTTGTTTGATTCTAGAGTAACTCAAGTGATATCAATTAGTCTGTATAGCATAAAGAATAACATCACACTGAAATCTATTTTGCCCTGTCAAAGCTACTGAAATATAACTGTGACAGGATGTTTGCAGGAAAGGGCTTCTACAAGTCCTGACTGCTCTGAAAGGCAAGTGGCAACCAAAACCAAGCACAATTTTTTTGTCAGTAGCTGCAATGGACAACTTGCATAAATTAAGCCCCTTTTAGTCCTGGCATATTGAGGTGCTATGCAAATAAAACTAAAGGATTAGCCTGACATCCATAAGACATTATTTGGCCTCAAATTCAGGGACTGAATAAATCTATTCTTCCTTATTCTGTTTTTCTGCTGGAACATGCTATGTTTAAAGCTGTTCTCCTCTTAATAAAATCATTGTGTTGGTACAAGCTTAAAACATATTTAAAACAACACATTTAATAGCCTATACACATGCCTGCTGATAACTCCCAAGTATGGCATGCTGACACTAAGACGCTGTGCCTCACATACATACACTAAAAGATGGAGCTGCTAATAAATTATTACAGAGAATCATAAATCACAGAATCACAGACTCATACGGGTTGGAAGGGACCTCTGGGGATCATCTAGTCCAACCCTCCTGACAAAGCAGGTCCACCTAGACCAGGTTGCACAGGCAGGCATCCAGGTAGGTTTTGAATGTCTCCTGAGAAGGAGACTCCACCACCTCTCTGGGCAGTTCTTGCAGGGCTCTGCCACCCTCAAAGTGAAGAAGCTCCTCCTTATGTTTAGATGGAGCTTCCTATGTTCAAGTTTGTGCCCATTTCCTCTTGTCCTGCCACTGGGCACTACTGAAAAAAGACTGGCCCCATCCTTTTGACACCCACCCTTTGCATGAACATAGAACACCACCATCAGTATGCACTTCTGTTTTGGTGGGCATCTGCTCTACTGGGCGATAGAACAGCTTGCTGAAGGGGAATTGTATTAGTAAATTAATCTTTGGAACTGGAGCTAGCAGTTAAAGTGTGTGCTCCCATCTGCCTCTGGCAAACAAAGCAGTGACCAGAGGAGGACAATTTCTGTGTTACCTCATCTAGGAAGCCTTGGTGGTGGGGAGCTGGAGCTGAAGTGGAAGATATTGTCAGCTGTGTTTGAAAGAAATCTGGCAAAGGTCATACAAATCACTTCTTGGCTACTTCCCTAACTCTACTCCTGTTTTCAAAATGCCATTTATCTAACATCTGCTACATGATACAGAGGCTAACATTCATACACATCAATAACCATATCTTACCACTAATTCGGATGTTGCACTGTTTTAAGGAATGTCCAGAGATAGCTCCTTCCATATCCACTTTCGGCAGCATTTCTGTATCGCTGTCTTTTAAGTAGCAGGAAAACCTGTGTTTCAAAATGCAGCAGCAGTTCACAGCTTTTGCGGTACAGCACAGTCCTTCCTAATTTCTTCTCAGGTGAAATGTAGACTATCCAATATCCCTCAACATTAAAATTCAGACAAGAAGGGCAATTTGGAGAATGATGGAATCATAGAATCATAGAATGGTTAGACTTGGAAGGGACCTTAAAGATCATCAAGTTCCAACCCCCTGCCATGGGCAGGGACCCCTCCCACCAGACCAGGTTGCTCCAAGCCCCATCCAGCCTGGCCTTGAATCCCTCCAGGGATGGGGGCAGCCACAGCTTCTCTGGGCAACCTGGGCCAGTGTCTCACCTCCCTCACAGTGAAGAATTTCTTTCTGGTATTTGATCTAAATCTCCCCTCTTCCAATTTAAAGCCGTTACCCCTTGTCCTGTCGCTGCGCTCCCTGACAAAGAGTCCCTCTCCAGCTCTCCTGTGGGCTCCCTTCAGATACTGGAAGGCTGCTATATGGTCTCCTCAGAGCCTTCTCTTTTCCAGGCTGAACAACCCCAGCTCTCTCAGCCTGTCTTCATTGGAGAGGTGCTCCAGCCCTCTGAGCCCTTCCACTGGACCTGTTCCAACAGGTCCATGTCCTTTCTATGTCAAGGACTCCAGAGATGACCACTACAGGTCCACCCAGGTGGGGTCTCACGAGTACAGAGTAGAGGGGTAGAATCACCTCCCAAGACCTTCTGGTCATGCTTCTTTTGATGCAGCCCAGGATGCAGTTGGCCAGTGCGCAGGGTAGAGCTACATCTGCTTTGCTGGCCCTGGTGCATTTGGTGACAGGCGAGAATTAGACAGTGTTTGTGGGAGCTCCAAGAAGTCTCATTAAAGCGAGACGCACAGCCCAGGGTGTGGAGGACAGAAATGTACTGGGGACAGAGAGGAAGGAGAACCTCATCTTCTCGTGCTACTGATGTCCTTAATTGGGAAAAAAAAAATTCTGGAGCCTGGGGGAGGTGGTAGAGGGGACCATTGGTCATTCGGAGATCGCTCACATCGTCCCTCAACAATAAATACATGGTATGGAGGAAGGATGGTTTCCTTAGAAGGGTTGGCATGTGAGTGTGAAAGACTGGGCATTGCTAAATTTAATCTTTCAAATTTAAGCTAAAATTTTTTTAGCTCACCAGTTTTAAAGATACATGACATAGTTTTCCATGGCAAACCTGTGTGCCCCGTTTTCTGTCAAAATGTTACCAAGTTGCTAAAATTACCAGAGGAGAGCAGCAAAAGCCACCTGAACATGAACAATTTACCTTTTTGCAGGATCTTCAGTCCATGTCTCTGGCAAATAGGTGAAGAGCAGACAGGTAGGATGATAAGTACACACTATTTGGCAGTAATTGGCACTTGGGGTAAAAACCGTAGCGAGGTCTCCTCCTTGGAAATATGTATTTTCATAGACCTGAGTCACACATTCTGACACAGAATAACAAAATACATAAATTATTAGAGATGGGAGTGCACGTTGTTCACTGGGAAAGGGTGAAGCCACTGCTCCTCTTTGTCATTGCTCTTGTCACTGTCTTGCTTTTAAGACAGCCCTTTGGCAGAAGAAGAGGGTGAGTAGCAGAGTTCCTCCAAGAGTTTTGTCTTTGCTCTCAAAAAGAAATAAAACTCTCTGGGGTGTCTTCTGCCCCACACCCAATGCTGGAGTAGGGCAGCTTGAGAGGAGACAGGAGCCCGAGCAGCAGGATGGGCCCCAAGAACAAATCTGCAGGGCATAGAGGGAAGAGACCTACTCGTGGCAGGTCTCAGGAACAGCAGAAGCATCATCCAAGGCAGAGCAACAGTAAGAGGAAAACCAAAAGAAGGTATTGCAGGGTACCAAAAAGAGTTAGAAATTTGTATGTGAAGACAGTCCCTATTTTGTCTGAGGGTGCTCTGAGGCCAGATTTCAGGTGGTGCCACTGTCCATAATTCCACAGCATTTTATAACCCTTCTGCTCCCTCATATTCCACCCTGAACCCCGTCTGACTTGCTTCACAAAAAAGAAGTAGTGTCACAGGAACTGTCCACAATAAAAATAACTACCTCTTTGCTTTTTTTTTTTTTTCCCTTAGTTAAAAGACAAAGCCTAAATACTGTATTTTTACAGAATGGAAGGAAACCCAACTGAAAACATCTGATGTAGCTGCTTAACCTGTTACTATAGAGCCATCATACTGTATCAAAAAGCTACTTAAACTGAAAACAAATGGAACTGTCACAGTAGATTTTAGTCTTAAAATATTAAAAGTGTATTTTATTTGTTATTAGTGAATATAAGTGATGCTTAAGGAATTCTATGTTTCCTGCACATAGGCAAAACATAATTTGCCCACAAAAAAAAGGTCAGAAACTATTAGGTATATATACAAGATATGCTAATATCTAAAGTTAATTTCTTGTTCGCACAAAATTTGTACTTTATAAAGAAGCAGAATATAATGGTGTGTATACTTTTGTGAGCTTTCTCTAAAAAATTGGTATTTTTTATTCTCAGCAGAGTTCCTTTGCCCAACTTTGTCATTAACAGAAAAGCCTTTTCTATTACTTAGAGCACTCTAAGTGAATTCTAAGGGCAAAAAGAAAGATCTGTTGTATGTGGCATTTTGGATCTTGCTTACCTTCTTCTAGTGTCAATTAACACATACATTTAAAAAATTATTTATTCTGTTAAATGATGCACCATATAAATCCACACCATGTAAAACTACACCAGCTCCGCATATTTTAATTTAATAAAAATACATTTCCAAGGCCTCAGAAACATTTGCAAGATTTTTCTTCTGCTGAAGTTGCAATCCATGTAAAACATTTCTTAGATAATACTACATTTCTCAAACAGATCTTGCTAAAAAGCTGAGTTACCTAATTGTCCTCCGAGAGGACAGTTAATACATTACCGAACATAAACCTGCGTTCGGCCTTAGTTAGAATTTATCAGCGCAGGGGCTTTTGCTATCTGAACAAAGTAAATCATTAACACAGGCTGACACTGAAAAACCGTACACAACCACTAATTCTCCAGTGTAGGAAAAGAATCCTAAAAGTACGTTTTTACAATAAAACAATTGGTTCTGAGGTTATTCACACTTGTGGCAATAGTCTTTCGAGCACCTGCGAGTTACCCAAACTTGACTGAGCACAACCCACAGCATCGAGACAGTGCTCTCGGGACCGGGCCACGCTCACTCGTCATCTCCTGCCGCGCCACTGTCGGGCTATCTTAGGAATTATGTATTCACTTACCACTGTACACAGAAGCAAGTAAGAAAATGAAATAGAAAGTCTGATAAATCCCAATCATCCTAAAAAAAAAAAAAAACAAAACAAATCATTCTTTAGGATATGTTTCATAAAGGGTGTGTAATTAAAGTACACGAGGCTTATTACTGATTTACAGGTGCCCTGTTACGCTGTTAACTCAAAATGACACAAAGAACGACAAATTACACCTGTGATATGCGGTCATGGCATATATAAAGTAATATAAAAAAGCAAACAAAAACTTTGTCCTTTACTTATTTTTGCAAGAAGCAATAAAGCTTCAAAGCACTTGTAGAATTTTCGCTTTGTTTTACAGAAGTCTATTTATTCTTGCTTAGACTGGGAGCAATACCCCATCAAAATGTTCCATTTCCTGACTCTGATGATTCCATTAATCCTGACTCTGCCCTGGCAGTTAAGTGGATACTACTATCAAGGCAGTAAACAAATGATTCGCACTCATTGCTTCTGGTATATGTTATATAAATTTTAAATATTTTTTTTTTCTTTTCTTTTTTAAACGCTGCAGCTGAAGCATTGAAAAAATCAAATAAATTAACCGCACAATGCAACCCATCAACCCATAATTAGATCGATACTGCCTCTTTGCTATCGAAACCTTTCACTGAATATCAATTGCAATAATGATTACGTACCTGAACATAGAGTTGGTCTGGATAAATGCATAAGGTTTATAGTCTAACAAAAAAAAAAAAAAAACAAAACCAAAAAAAAAAAAACCCAACCAACAAATCCAACCAAACTCAAAAACCAAAAACCCAAGAGTCAACAGTTTGTGTTAAATATTACTGTGCCTGCAATGGTAACCTCTGTTTAGTATTTACTTTGAATGGGTACCGTTTCTGTCAATATTGTTACTGACCTTGGGCCACATTTTCAGGGCATACATCATCCAGACCGCACTGAAATCAGTGTCCGGGGTTTACGTCAGCTGAGCCTCTGCCTCCTGATGGCATTTTAAAATGAAAGAACCATAGAGAAGTTAGGATTGGAAGGGAGCTTTAAAGGCCATCATGTTCAGCTCCCCCCTGCAATGAGCAGGGACATCTTCACCTAGATCAGGTTGCTCAGAGCCCAGTCCAACCTGACCTTAAGCACTTCCAGGGATGGGGCAGCTACCGTTTCTCTTGGCAACCTGGGGCAGTGTTTTACACCCTCAGTGTGAAAGATTTCTTCCTTTTATCTAGTCTAAATACACCCTATTTTAGTTTAAAGCCATTACCTCCTTGCCCTATTGCTCCACTCCCTGATCAAGAGTCCCTCCCCATCTCTCCTGTAGCCCCCTTTTAGGGACCGGAAGGGGCTCTAAGGTCTCCCTGGAGCCTTCTCTTCTCCAGGCTGAACCCCCCAACTCTCTCAGCCTGTCCTCACAGCAGAGGGGCTCCAGCCCTCGCATCGTCTTCACAGCCCTCTGCTGGACTCATTCCAACAGGTCCATGTCCTTCTTCTGTTTGTGCCCCTAGAGCTGGAGGCAGCACTGCAGGTAGGGTCTCCCCAAAGCAGGGCAGAAGAGAGGGGCAGAATCCCCCCGACCCTCGCCCTGCTGGCAGCCACTAGCAAATCCTATGTTCCGAACTGCCAGAGTATCCGTTACCAGCACAAGAACTGACACGAGCAGGGAATGAGATTTATCTCAAGAGTAAATCCTGAACAGGGTGTGGAAATCCACGTGAAATCAGGCTGAGGAGTGACTCAGACCAAGTTGAGGACACCCCTATGAAACTACTGTGACTGAGGACAGAACCATCACCTAATGTTTTCTTACTATGACACCATTTCCATGATGCTTTCCCTGGGCAAATAGAGACAGCTATAATCTCCAGCTACGTATTCTGTTCTCTCTTTTCTTTAACATCAATTCAAGTTCTTAGTCCCCTTTTTCAGTACTCTGCAGAAATTATCCTGTTTATATCTTCCAAGTAGTTTTCTTATGTGGCCCTTTCTACACTCCCATACTCTCCTGTGCCTCAGCTTGCTCTGCCCTGATGTACTTGTAGGAGCAGAGGACTCAGGCGTTTTCAGTACAGCAGTTTTCATTTTTACGTGCTCTCTTCTGGTTTGAGTGTGTGACAGTGACAAGGGAGAGTGTTGAAAGGGCTTTACTGCAAAACACATTGATTATTCCCGTAACACGATGTGTTTTGAGACCGAGATGCCTGTACAGCTCTGACCTTCAGCTCAGAAGAGGAGATTTTCTATTGGTCATGGGGTGTAGTGTAGAGGTATAATGGGATTACAGCTCTGGGAAAGCATTCCACACTGTCCCCAGCCAACACCACGGAAGCCTTTCTGCATAACCTCAGGTGTGTCACTTAGGCTCTCTTTTCTCATCTATAAAATGATGATGATCCTTTATACTTCTGAAAAATTATCACCTTTACTTCAAATTACAAAATTTTCATAATCCTGAAAATAATCACAAAAACTATCACATATCTGAATATGTATAAAATAAACAAGCTGAGTTTATACACTTTTCTGATGCTCAACCTGTGGAGTATTTAATTCATAAAATTATTTTTCCTCTTTTGTGTGTGCGCATTTCACTTAATGACACAAAGGGATTAAAACTTCTCTCCAAGGACTTCCAATACCTTCAGTTGTCTTTTATTCTCTGGGGTTCCAGCTCAGTTATGGTGCAGTGCTATCCCAGTTCATCACTGCCCTATTAAAAAACAAAACAAAATAAACCCAACCCCACACTTCTGGAAAAATAAGACATACAGTTCAAATAGACCAACAAACAGGGCAGAATCACCATAAATTTCACCAGGATCATGCGTCTCATCATATAATATGCAGTCATACCTATTCATCAAAAGCTTCTATAAGATTTCATTTCTATAGCCCATTGTCTCTTTTAGAAATTTATCTCAGAAAAAGGAAACTTTTGGTGATGGTTGTTTCATAAGCAAACTTGGTGGGGGGGAGAGAGGGGGCGAGAAGCAAAGACTTTCTTGAAGCAGCTGTTCTCAAAGTTATATATCATACTCCTTCCAAAAGCATACAATATTTTAAACTACATCTATATGGGCACCAGTTGGAATTGATGGTGAAACTGAGAAATGAGGCAGCAATGCTACTCAAAAGAAAACAACAGCGATCACTCTCTCTTTGGAAAACAAACCCGTTTTCTTCAGGTGAGCCTGCTCCTCGCACAACAAACACTCCCGTGTACATCGTTGCACCCTTGCTCAAATCAACAGAGTTGGGCTTCTGTACAGAGAAAAGAATGTGTTAGCAACTCTACGTTCCTGAATTAATTATCGTTTATTACATTATAGGGCATATTTATTACAGGACAAATTATAAAATTTGCTGAGACAAATTCTCAGCTGGTATCTGTTTACAGAGCTTCATTAAAATCCAAAGGGATTACATGAGTAGAGGATCTAGAAATTCAAAGTGCATAGAATATTAAGAACATCTAAGACTCCCTAGGCTCAGTAGAGATGAAGTAAGGTTACTGGTGTCTGAATTCCCTCACTGTATACATTTGGCTTCCAATAATAATCTGGCAACTAAAGTGGGGTATTGTAATTACGAGTCAGTAATTCAGATGGCAAGGTAAAAAGTAGAGCTTAGCAAAACATTTTGATAAAATTGAAACACTTTCAATGATAAAAGCACAAAATTCAGAGGAATCATCTGAAACAAAATGTTAGTTTTGTCCACAAAATGGAGTGCTTGCTTCTGTTTTGACTTTGTTTCATTTCGGAGAGGGACTCTTTGTCAGGAAGTATAGGGACAGGACAAGGGGAAACGGCTTTAAATTGGAAGAGGGGAGATTTAGACCAAATACCAGAAAGAAATTCTTCCCTGTGAGGGTGTTGAGGCACTGGAACAGGTTGCTCAGAGAAGCTGTGGCTGCCCCATCCCTGGAGGGGTTCAAGGCCAGGCTGGATGGGGTTTCGAGCAACCTGGTCTGGTGGGAGGTGTCCCTGCACAGGGCAGGAGGGTTGGAACTTGATGATCTTTAAGGTCCCTTCCAATTCTAACCATTCTATGATTCTATGATTTTGACTTGGTATTTAAAAAACCCCCAAAACCTGCTTCAGCCTAAACCATCAGCAAGTTCTTTAACACAAAATCTCCCTGGCAGTGCTTGATACTGATTTCTGCTGATTTCCATTGTGATTTATGCAAAATATCATTCATTCACAGAGGTAGTGGGAATTACTAAAATATTTCATCTCAGGAAATGACTGATTGGACACTACTCCACTCTGATTTAAGTCTAATTCTGCCCGTCAAACAAATCCACTTCTCTTACAGCAGTCTTATTCGAAAAGCAGCTTCATCATGGGAGAGGATCTCCTTTCTGTGACGAGACACTCCCCAGTCATGACATGAAACAAGAGGAAAACCATCCTCAAGGGAATTAGCAAAGGTGCCAGTAAGACAAGAACAACATAATTTCTTTTGATATGGGCTTTGTGGACATCCTAATGTATGAGACACCCAGCTAAGTGGTGCAGCTGACAGGCCTGAGGGACAGGAGGCCATCTGGAGGGACCTGGACAGGCTGGAGAAGTGGGTCCACATGAACCTCATGAGGTTCAACAAGGACAAGTGCAGGGTCCTGGCACCTGGGTGGAGGCAACCCCCAGTATCAGTACAGGCTGGGGATGAAGGGATGGAGAGCAGCCCTGCTGAGGACTTGGGGGTGCTGGTGGCTGAAAAGATGGACATGAGCTGGTAACGTGCTCTCTCAGCCCAGAAAGACTCCTGTATCCTGGGCTGCGTCCCCAGCAGNCTGTATTCAAGTCTGCAGGTTTGGGCATAGGCAGTTTCCTAACTGCCTGACTCTCACCTCTCAAAATAATTTACAGTTTCAATGGACATTTTGTCTCCACAAGCAACACTCCAGCCATGGATCAGAAAAGCCCATTTGACAAAGAAATTATGGAGTTTGTACATGTAGCACAGAACTCCCATTTTCAGAAGAATCTAGTTTTTGGGGTTTTTTTGGTTTTTTTGGTTTTTTTTTTTAAGACAGTGAGGTAATTTAACTTTAATCCATACAAACTGCGAAGATCATCTTCCAAATATGACCAGACTACGAACTGAGGCAGTCCTATACTGGGAGGTTTGCCAAGGGATGGCACCGATACTGCTTTTAGAAAAGAAGGTGGAGTGAGATTCTCCAAAGGCCCTTTAAGTCTTGCACCTGCTGGCAGAGAAGCATCAGCAAGACGCCACATTAAATCCCACACAGCAAGAGGATCTCTATACAGGAGCATACAAACACCTAAACATGGTCATTTGCCTTTTGTGGAAAGAGGATTAAATATGGGAAGGCAGATGGATGTCTACTTCCCCACCACTACTCCACCTCCTGCACATCCCAAACCTGAGGCTGCCCAAAAAGCAGTTTGTGACAAAGTGGCTGGAAACCTCTAGTGCCTCTGAGGCAGCCCTGCAGGCACTTTCAAGCAACACTACCCAGGAGGTCACACAGAGGGTCTTCTGTCAATTTTATTCAAAACAGCTGTGAACCATGATCCAGAAAGACCCGCTCTTTTGCTGTCATCCCAGTAGAACACTGAGCCCTTTCTGTCACCATAAAAGAGGGCTCTTTATAGGAGACAAGACTATAAACTCCATACAGCAAGGCAGTCATATTTCAGAAACAGAGCCAGCACCACTCCATGATCAGCATCACTGAGATGACCTTAAACAAACCATTGCTCAGGAGTAATATTGGGGTTTAGAGTTCAGCCACCAGCTTCAGATCCAAGCATCAGCAGACACCTAGCCAACAGACCAAGATCACAAGCAGCCACTATGTACCTCCAGTTTTTCACAGAATCAGAGAATCATTCAGGTTGGAAAAGACCCTTGGGATCATCGAGTCCAACCATCA
>VXBJ01002472.1:414950-427951 GCA_013400055.1 Nycticryphes semicollaris | reverse complement strand
TTTATTCTCCAGGCCCTTCACCAGTTTCATTGTCCTCCTCTGCACTTGCTCCAGCACAATTTCACACAATATTTATCACACAATATTTTATTGTCCCATTACTTTATCAGGAGACATGGCAAGGCTCTGCTGTGCTCAAAATTCCTGCAGGGCTAAAAAAGAAATTTAAAAAAAAATAAAAATAATAAAAAAAGGTTTGTTGCTGATTACAACCAACAACTACATGCCACATGGAGTCAGGTTAATAAAAGCACACACTCTACACAACACAAGGCATCTAACATCTACCCCGCAGGCACAAAGAGGAAATCAATACCGAAAGACCAGGAATTATTTCCTTAGCAGCCTCAGCTTGCTGCAGAACCAGTTTTTACAACACACGACGACAACAGGTCACCGCCTTTTCAGAACAGCTCTGAACACGAAGACCATGGGATTACGCCAGTGCTCATCTTGGCAAAGACACTATGTGCATTTGAAATGGGGATTTTCTACTTTGGTAACCCTGTGTCAGCATTTGAGCCCATGCACTTTTAATAATGAGTTTCTCGTTACAGTTTTATCCAGGTTTTGTCTCAACTATTTTTCTTGTTCCCATCAGAGATTGTTAAGAAATTACAATTTGCTTGATTTCCCATTATACCAGAGGAGTATAGAACAAAAACAAAACAAGCAAAAATACCATTGTAGACAGATGCCACAAAAAAAATTTAAAAAAATCTTCTTATGGAGAGAATTGTTATATTTGGTCCATTTTAAAAACTTTTTCCACAAAATGGATCCCAGAGAAGGAAATGAATTAACATTTGTTTTTATTTTTCTCCAAAGCCCTCAGTTAAAGGACGTGGTTTAACAAAACACATGAGGTACCTCTCCAGGTTTCAGCTACGTACTGAATGTCCTGAGAAAACATATTCTGGATAAAAATCTTGTATGTCTGCAAAGCTCCCATTACCAAGTACCCAGAAGCATTAAATAATTCCTTAACTTAGAGTCTCTTTGGAAAACATGTGTCATTTGTTCTGTGCATATCAATGTACGAAGTTTTCTTGAAAGTTATCTCATTATGAAGAAAAGAAAGATGACAATCAGCCCTGTAAGCTCAAATCCTTGTTATTATCCATCAATGAAACCTGTCTTTGAAAATGAAAGCTGAAGAATGTAACCATATTATCGCTGTTACATGACTTCTGTTTTCCTAATGGAAAAAGAAAGGTAGCAATTCCATTAAGCAATTTGTCAAGGTCTGTGATTTCAGTTATGTAAACTAAGAAGTTAAATCCTTTCTTTTTATAAGATGGTATAACCTAGGTTTATCAGAACATAAATCACTTATGTGGAAAA
Organism: Nycticryphes semicollaris; assembly: GCA_013400055.1. Classification (NCBI taxonomy): domain Eukaryota; kingdom Metazoa; phylum Chordata; class Aves; order Charadriiformes; family Rostratulidae; genus Nycticryphes; species Nycticryphes semicollaris. Next base: position 426,607 of record VXBJ01002472.1, on the reverse strand, counting down.
CACAGATTAATTTCTCACTATTCTGATGTTCAACAAAGCCCAGCAGCATCCCAGGTATTAAACCACTAAGTGTTGTTAAAGGGGCCCAAGGAAAGACAAATTTCTAAAGGCCAACAAAACCAATAAGGGCAGATTACTTCCTTCCTTGCTCTGTAATAATATATATAAATATATATATACATTATAATAATAACACCAATCATTAGAGGTGGACCAGTCCATATCAGCCGTATCATCTCTGACCTTCAGCTTCTCACCAGTTAACCTCTGCAGGTCGCTCACAGCCCCAGAAAGACCTAAAGGTGGCTGCACATCTACAACCCCCTCCGCTAACCATGGTGGAAGAAGCAGCTGCTCCATCAGGACAGAAAAACAGCAGTGTGGTTATCGGTGTGCGCCCTTCTTTGTGCAGTGCCAGGGGTCACACTGGGGTAAAACACACCAGCCAAAAGCAGTGCCAAAGCACAGGGCAGACGTAGAATCATTGAATGGTTTGGGTTGAAAGGGACCTTAAAGACCATCCAGTTCCAACTCCTCTGCCATGGGCAGGGACACCTCCCACCACAGCAGGTTCCTCAAGCCCCATCCAGCCTGGCCTTGAACACCTCCAGGGATGGGGCAGCCACAGCTTCTCTGAGCAACCTGGGCCGGTGTCTCACCACCTCCACAGGAAAGAATTTCTTCCTGATACCTCATCTCAATCGCCCCTCTTCCAGTTTAAAAGTGTTCCCCCGCATCCTGTGGCTCCACTCCCTGATCAAGAGTCCCTCCCAGTCCCTCCTGTAGGCCCCCTTTAGGGACTGGAAGGTTACTATAATGTCTCCCCAGCGCATTCCCTTCTCCAGGCTGAATANTTTATTCTCCAGGCCCTTCACCAGTTTCATTGTCCTCCTCTGCACTTGCTCCAGCACAATTTCACACAATATTTATCACACAATATTTTATTGTCCCATTACTTTATCAGGAGACATGGCAAGGCTCTGCTGTGCTCAAAATTCCTGCAGGGCTAAAAAAGAAATTTAAAAAAAAATAAAAATAATAAAAAAAGGTTTGTTGCTGATTACAACCAACAACTACATGCCACATGGAGTCAGGTTAATAAAAGCACACACTCTACACAACACAAGGCATCTAACATCTACCCCGCAGGCACAAAGAGGAAATCAATACCGAAAGACCAGGAATTATTTCCTTAGCAGCCTCAGCTTGCTGCAGAACCAGTTTTTACAACACACGACGACAACAGGTCACCGCCTTTTCAGAACAGCTCTGAACACGAAGACCATGGGATTACGCCAGTGCTCATCTTGGCAAAGACACTATGTGCATTTGAAATGGGGATTTTCTACTTTGGTAACCCTGTGTCAGCATTTGAGCCCATGCACTTTTAATAATGAGTTTCTCGTTACAGTTTTATCCAGGTTTTGTCTCAACTATTTTTCTTGTTCCCATCAGAGATTGTTAAGAAATTACAATTTGCTTGATTTCCCATTATACCAGAGGAGTATAGAACAAAAACAAAACAAGCAAAAATACCATTGTAGACAGATGCCACAAAAAAAATTTAAAAAAATCTTCTTATGGAGAGAATTGTTATATTTGGTCCATTTTAAAAACTTTTTCCACAAAATGGATCCCAGAGAAGGAAATGAATTAACATTTGTTTTTATTTTTCTCCAAAGCCCTCAGTTAAAGGACGTGGTTTAACAAAACACATGAGGTACCTCTCCAGGTTTCAGCTACGTACTGAATGTCCTGAGAAAACATATTCTGGATAAAAATCTTGTATGTCTGCAAAGCTCCCATTACCAAGTACCCAGAAGCATTAAATAATTCCTTAACTTAGAGTCTCTTTGGAAAACATGTGTCATTTGTTCTGTGCATATCAATGTATGAAGTTTTCTTGAAAGTTATCTCATTATGAAGAAAAGAAAGATGACAATCAGCCCTGTAAGCTCAAATCCTTGTTATTATCCATCAATGAAACCTGTCTTTGAAAATGAAAGCTGAAGAATGTAACCATATTATCGCTGTTACATGACTTCTGTTTTCCTAATGGAAAAAGAAAGGTAGCAATTCCATTAAGCAATTTGTCAAGGTCTGTGATTTCAGTTATGTAAACTAAGAAGTTAAATCCTTTCTTTTTATAAGATGGTATAACCTAGGTTTATCAGAACATAAATCACTTATGTGGAAAACACAGATTAATTTCTCACTATTCTGATGTTCAACAAAGCCCAGCAGCATCCCAGGTATTAAACCACTAAGTGTTGTTAAAGGGGCCCAAGGAAAGACAAATTTCTAAAGGCCAACAAAACCAATAAGGGCAGATTACTTCCTTCCTTGCTCTGTAATAATATATATAAATATATATATACATTATAATAATAACACCAATCATTAGAGGTGGACCAGTCCATATCAGCCGTATCATCTCTGACCTTCAGCTTCTCACCAGTTAACCTCTGCAGGTCGCTCACAGCCCCAGAAAGACCTAAAGGTGGCTGCACATCTACAACCCCCTCCGCTAACCATGGTGGAAGAAGCAGCTGCTCCATCAGGACAGAAAAACAGCAGTGTGGTTATCGGTGTGCGCCCTTCTTTGTGCAGTGCCAGGGGTCACACTGGGGTAAAACACACCAGCCAAAAGCAGTGCCAAAGCACAGGGCAGACGTAGAATCATTGAATGGTTTGGGTTGAAAGGGACCTTAAAGACCATCCAGTTCCAACTCCTCTGCCATGGGCAGGGACACCTCCCACCACAGCAGGTTCCTCAAGCCCCATCCAGCCTGGCCTTGAACCCCTCCAGGGATGGGGCAGCCACAGCTTCTCTGAGCAACCTGGGCCGGTGTCTCACCACCTCCACAGGAAAGAATTTCTTCCTGATACCTCATCTCAATCGCCCCTCTTCCAGTTTAAAAGTGTTCCCCCGCATCCTGTGGCTCCACTCCCTGATCAAGAGTCCCTCCCAGTCCCTCCTGTAGGCCCCCTTTAGGGACTGGAAGGCTACTATAATGTCTCCCCAGCGCATTCCCTTCTCCAGGCTGAATAACCCAACTCTCTCAGCCTGTCCTCACAGCAGAGGTGCTCCAGCCCTCTGAGTATCTTCGTGGCCTCCTCTGGACTCACTCCAACCGGTCCACGTCTTTCCTGTGCTGAGGACGCCAGAGCTGGACACAGTACGCCAGATGGGATCTCACCAGAGTAGAGTAGAGGGGCAGAATCACCTCCTTGAAGTAAAGGACACACCAGCTAGAGGATCTCAATTTGGTCTAGCACCAGTTTTTCCTCCAGCACTCACAAAAAATCATGGAGAGCCTGTCCTCCAGATGTATAGCTCCTTGCAGATTTTGACCCATCCTGAAGGTACAGTCAGAATCCTTCCCAAGTGCTTTGTTCCATCACTGTAATTTCTCTTTAACAACTAGCAAGAAATTCTCTATGATGCCTTCAGGACCCCAGAAGGCAAGAGCAGACTGCCTCATGTTTTCAGCTTTGAATAACACAGTAAAATCTGGTCGACTGATCACCCCAGAGGAACTAATGGTAAGAAATAATTATCCATCAGTAACTTATCTGCACTCACTTACTGCATGTAACTTTTACAGATAGAATTTCATTCCTTATCGAGGCACAGAAGTTTATTCTCAAAACTGGTAATAATACAGTGTTTCTGTCATTGTGAAATCCTGCATGTGATCTGCACACTTTTCAGTGTACAGTCTGATTATACAGATTAATGCTGATGGTACGCTTTGCTAAAAAAAACAATTGAGAGCACTCACTACTTGAGAACTACTGTAAATGCTTGCAAAGGAGGAGTGAAACTATCAGAGATATTTGCTTTGTCTTCACAGATGCAGTCATCACCAAAACTGGGAAAAAAAAGAAGTCCCAAGAGGAAGAATTGATCACTTGTACCTTTTGGAACCAAAGAAACCTGAAAACAATACAAAGAGGTAACTATCAGTTACCTCACGAATGCTATGGGATATAACCAGATCACTCCATATATCATGATGTTACTACCATAATTTAAGGGGGTTTGCACTGTTGTAATAGAATAGTTTCATCTGAGTAGATAAGGCACTAGGATATGATGTTTAAAGATTAGCACTTCAAAGATGAACACAAAGTTCACATGTACTAGCAAAGCGGAACAATTTAGGACTATTACATCTTCTTATCAGTAAAAAACTTTAAGCTCAATAAACTGGTGGACAGCAATAAAAATATCTGATTTAAAAACATCTCAGCCTAAATAGCTTGCAAGGTTTTGGAAAAAATAAAATCTTGAATTTCCATTTATTCTGGTCCAGCATTTGGCCTCCTCTTCAGCTTAATCCAGATGCCATTACTTGGACGAAGAATCAGTTCTCCAGTTATACCAAGCTCTTCTGGCTTGTGACATGATTCCACCCAGAAGCGCCGCAGGATGAGGGCTAGAAGAGCTTTCTCCTCCATTTGTGCAAAGCGTTGACCTATGAATTACAGGGCAGTGAAAAAAAAAAGAAAAAAATAAAGAAAAAAAAATATGTTAATGTCAGGTTGCATCAACAGTTGCTGCATGCTCACAGAGATACCACCAGGAACACAGGACAACAATGACTGCCTCGAGAACAGAATTGACTTTAGGCCAAAATTGAGGTTGTATGTATACTGCTGAAATAAGCACTTTTCTCTGCATGATGACTCTGGCCTTCCTGGGACAATCCCCTGCACATCCTCCTTCCACAGAACTCAAACAGCAAAGAGGAAACAGTCAACACTTGTCACATCTCTTGGGTTGTTGAGCAACCAGTTCCAGTGGAAGACATCCCTGCCTAGGGCAGGGGGTGTGGAAAGAGATAGTTTTTAAGGTCCCTTCCAACTCAAACCATTCTACGACTAGGCAGGGTGGAATCAATGACAGACCAGAACAGAAGAAGACACAGCACAGGGACTGCAAGGAGAGACAAATCCCACTGTTCCATACATGCAGGGAGGAGCAAAGGCGATACAACTGCAACATAACGACAGACTGACCATCCTTCAAAGAACACCAAGCATCACACACACCGCTGATCTGCTAGCACAGAAGGAAAAGTTCAATTTACACTTCAGAGAAAGGTGCAGGAGGAAAGGGGAGAACAGGGAAATAGGAGGGAAACCAAACCAAGTGTCTCAGAGTCCAGGCAGTTCACTCAAACAAAACTGGAAATGGGAACAGGGCACCAAACCCAGTGCTCAAAACTTTCCCTGTGGTCCCCTCTGTGAAATACACACAGGTGGATGTCTCTACACATGTACACAGGGACATATTTCTGCAGGGACGTTAGCAAACCACCTCTCCTGCACATATTCTTGTACACCCAGGAACTAGCTAGACATGTAATATTAAATTAGGTTCGTCTTTGGAACATGGGAAGACCCAGTCTGCTCTTCTTATGAAACAGGGCATCTATTCCCCATGAGACAAATTAAAAACAAATAAAAAACTGAACCCCGCTCCCTCCAGAAGAGAACAAACAAAACCAAAACCCCAGAAGAAGTTGTATTTCCCCTTCATGTAAATGGCATGGCAATTGCTGAATGTTCCCCATCTGCACTTAAGATCAGTGCAGGGAACAGCTTTTCATGTGTCCTACAATATAAACACCACCACTTCTACAGTGAGCACCAGTAAATGCCAAGTGTCTCAGCGGGATTTGAAGAGCTACGAAGTTCTGGGGTGACACTGGCTCCTGGGAAGGAAATCCTTAGGAAGAAACAAAATGGGGCAGCTCCAGCACCAGACTTTCAGGGGAGACTGTGCCCAGAATTTGAAGGCCAGGAGTTTTGAGAATTTGGGTGATTTTGGGTGGTGGGGGACATGACCAGCAGGCACATCAAGCCTTAAATTTCTGATACACTCAGTGCTGACACAGTCACCACGCCAAAAGCAGCACCAACACATCACAAGGCCTTGGTCTTCAGCTACCTACCAATGCAGTTCCTGGGACCAGCTGAGAAGGGCACGTAAGCATAAGGGTGCCTTCCCTTACAATTTTCAGGGAAGAATCGCTCAGGCCTGAACTCCTCTGGGTCAGGGAAGATCTCGGGGTCTCTGTGCAGGGCATAAGTTATGACAACAACACTTGCGCCTTTTGGTACCTGATATCCTCCTAAAGGGGGAAAGGGAAAAGAAGGGTTAAAACAACAGCAAGTAAGTGACTTTCTATACACAACAGCACAGCAAAAAATAAAACAACGCTGCCCTTTACTTGGGAAATACCTCCATGGATGAGATGCTTCCAGGATAGGAAGCGGCAAACACAGGACGCTACTTACTAATACAGCAGTCCTCTCTCAAGGTACGGGCAAACAGTGGAACTGAAGGGAAGAGCCGAAGGGCTTCTTTCACAACACACTCAAGGTATCGAAGCTTCTTCAAATCGTCCATTGTAACAGGACGCTCAGTGTTGCCTGTCCAAAAACAAATAGGGGGATGAGCAAGTCGAAAACTCCACAGTTTTGGCTAAACTAACTTATACCAGCTCCCCCTATGAACTCTCATCATGCACCACGACCACATAGGAAAAGGTGCCACATATATATTGAACGTGCATGCCCTGCCCCTAAGATATTTTGTTGGCTGTAGTCTCCTACAGACCTTCTAGCACCCATCCCAATCACCTCCAGCTATTGAAAGATCCAGAAGGGCCACAAGGTACATTCCCACCTTCCCTTCTACATCTAAGGCCTATAATGTGCCACATCCCCACTCACAAATGCAACCACCACCTCACAAATGCAACCATCACCACAACCCCAACAAAGGGGGAATGGAAACATACCGAACACCTCATCCAGTTCTCTATGAACCTTCTTCTGGGCTTCAGGATTATGTCCAAGTAAGTACAGGGCCCAGTTCATAGCAGCTGCTGTTGTATCATGGCCCTAGAGGTCCAGATTTACAAAGACATTCACTTTAACACTATTCCTGTGCACAAGCAGGCTTCATAAAGACTCAGTTGTGCAGGTATTATGGAGAGTGAGACTAATTAGTCCCATCACCACAAGAAAACAAATATCAAGAGTGAAGAACTCTATCCAACACGCTGATTATCAGGACATAAGGTGACTCATGATTCTGTCAAGTGCCTGAAAACTGACAAAAAAAATGTTGAAATAACCCAAACAAACATCCCTTTCCTCTGTCTCCTGGAAGTTGCATGAACTATCAGTATCTACAAAATGTAACAGATGTATTTTCATGGTTTTGGTTTCTGTCCAGTCAGCAAGGTAACATCTGGGTGGGCAACAACTACCACAGGAGAGACACAACGGACACAATCTGTAATCTTTACAAAAATATCCAAAAAAGGGTCTAATGAGACACAGCGCAGTGATCAGTGGAGGGAACACTGCTTAGGGGTTTACTACGAGAAGGGGATCAGCTACTATGGTTCTCAGCACTGCATAAAAACTTGGAAAAGAAGGAAAACAAAGGGAAAGAGAAGAGAGAGAAGAGAGAGAGAAGAGAGAGAGAAGAGAGAGAGAAGAGAGAGAGAAGAGAGAAGAAAATTAAAAATAGAGGAACAGAAGAGGGAAAAGTTGTTGACCAACACAGGTGCATTCGTTGTGAAGTTCAGGATGGTGCACCTCTTCAAAATCTAGCTATGGGGTAGTACAGGAATGGCAAAATGGGAAGTGAGTTTCAGCTGCAGTGATATGACTCTTAATTAAACTCTTCTGACGTATAATTCAGGTCCACCTAATGGAAGTGTGTGAAAAACTTGTGAATGTCTCGTTTCAATCCTTCACTGGACAGGGAACCAGGCATGAGAAGACAGTATACAAATGTGCAGTTGACGACAGAACCAGGAGGTTACAGCCAAAGTGGCAAGGGACAAAATGTGAGGACAGCTGACAAAATGCAATGCAAAACAATAAAACCATTTAGTGCTCGCTTTAGCATTAATGAGGTTTGTCACAGGAGTCACGTCAGCCATTAAGCTCTCATTACTCACCTGTTTTCATGAGCAGAGCCTGCTCAGGTAGGCAGGGCCTGCCACGTGTATATTGCCCAACATTTTGCCATGGCACAGAATTCTGGGCCATCCTTTAGTAGTTTTGATCCTAAATAGATTTCCTCTTAGGCTTCCAGGGCTAAAATAACTTAATACTAAAAGCAACCTCCTGGACTAAGAAAAGAAGTCATCACTACCTACAAATGGTAAATCTCAAGCTCTGGAGTAAAAAACCAAAACCAAGCCCCCCAAAAACCAACAAACCAAAGGATTCCTTAGGTACCTCAAACATGAAAGTATCCACTTCCTCACGAACATCCTTGTAGCTCAATTTGTTCCCTTCATCATCTGTTGCACTCAGCAGCATGTCCAGGAAAGCTAGTCTCTTCTTGGAGCCCCTTTCTTCACAGTTTCCCTCATGCCTCATTTCCTTGGTGTTTTCAAGTTCTGCAGCTTTTTCTGCAATCACCTGAGATCAGAACAATTATATGAGATATCATGCATGCAGTACATGCACACATTCTTCATCACAAAGGTTTGTCGTAAGTTATTAGAACAACAAGATCCATCTGTAGCAGTCTCCATAAGCTAGTAAGCACGGCTGTCAGCATCAGCTCACAAACTTTAACTGACTTTTTGTTTAAGAAGGTGAGATAAGACCAACCCCTCTTGTAGAGGTGTTCTACCCCAAGCAGTAGAATAAACCTTGAATAGCTTTTGTATGGTCTAGAAAATAGATAGCCAAACTATGCAAAGAAGTTGTTGATCATCAAGAAGTGTAAACACATCCAGTGTATCTGGAACAAGCCAACCATGAATGCCAACAATAGTGACAGCAAATCAAAAAACATCTCCACAGTTTGAACAGGCTGGTCACCAAGAAAATATTCTCTTGACTATCGAATAACTGAGGAAAGAATCACATCTCCAGCCTCTGGGGAATCCATGGGCTTGAAAAGAAACCAGAGCACATCTGCATCAGGACTACATATAGCATGGCTGGAACCACTACACTAAAGCTTCCCAAATTTTCTTCAGTATGAGAACAGTGGTTGAACTTCCCTTTTTTTAGGTCAAAGCACAGGCCCAATGATTTCCTGCTGTCACCACTGTTGNAAAAAAAAAAACAAACCCAAACAAGTGCGTAGCCAATGTGGGTCGTTATATGTAGTAAAAGTTCAGAGATTATTTCCTTTGTTGTGGGTCATACAATGACACTGTGGGATAAACACACCTATTTCAAGGTGAGCAGCCTGCCTGGTAACATCCTAACAGTAGATTTGGGAGGGCAACTATTGGCAAGAATAGCATGGGAACTATGCCTTTCTATNTCTACAAAATGTAACAGATGTATTTTCATGGTTTTGGTTTCTGTCCAGTCAGCAAGGTAACATCTGGGTGGGCAACAACTACCACAGGAGAGACACAACGGACACAATCTGTAATCTTTACAAAAATATCCAAAAAAGGGTCTAATGAGACACAGCGCAGTGATCAGTGGAGGGAACACTGCTTAGGGGTTTACTACGAGAAGGGGATCAGCTACTATGGTTCTCAGCACTGCATAAAAACTTGGAAAAGAAGGAAAACAAAGGGAAAGAGAAGAGAGAGAAGAGAGAGAGAAGAGAGAGAGAAGAGAGAAGAAAATTAAAAATAGAGGAACAGAAGAGGGAAAAGTTGTTGACCAACACAGGTGCATTCGTTGTGAAGTTCAGGATGGTGCACCTCTTCAAAATCTAGCTATGGGGTAGTACAGGAATGGCAAAATGGGAAGTGAGTTTCAGCTGCAGTGATATGACTCTTAATTAAACTCTTCTGACGTATAATTCAGGTCCACCTAATGGAAGTGTGTGAAAAACTTGTGAATGTCTCGTTTCAATCCTTCACTGGACAGGGAACCAGGCATGAGAAGACAGTATACAAATGTGCAGTTGACGACAGAACCAGGAGGTTACAGCCAAAGTGGCAAGGGACAAAATGTGAGGACAGCTGACAAAATGCAATGCAAAACAATAAAACCATTTAGTGCTCGCTTTAGCATTAATGAGGTTTGTCACAGGAGTCACGTCAGCCATTAAGCTCTCATTACTCACCTGTTTTCATGAGCAGAGCCTGCTCAGGTAGGCAGGGCCTGCCACGTGTATATTGCCCAACATTTTGCCATGGCACAGAATTCTGGGCCATCCTTTAGTAGTTTTGATCCTAAATAGATTTCCTCTTAGGCTTCCAGGGCTAAAATAACTTAATACTAAAAGCAACCTCCTGGACTAAGAAAAGAAGTCATCACTACCTACAAATGGTAAATCTCAAGCTCTGGAGTAAAAAACCAAAACCAAGCCCCCCAAAAACCAACAAACCAAAGGGTTCCTTAGGTACCTCAAACATGAAAGTATCCACTTCCTCACGAACATCCTTGTAGCTCAATTTGTTCCCTTCATCATCTGTTGCACTCAGCAGCATGTCCAGGAAAGCTAGTCTCTTCTTGGAGCCCCTTTCTTCACAGTTTCCCTCATGCCTCATTTCCTTGGTGTTTTCAAGTTCTGCAGCTTTTTCTGCAATCACCTGAGATCAGAACAATTATATGAGATATCATGCATGCAGTACATGCACACATTCTTCATCACAAAGGTTTGTCGTAAGTTATTAGAACAACAAGATCCATCTGTAGCAGTCTCCATAAGCTAGTAAGCACGGCTGTCAGCATCAGCTCACAAACTTTAACTGACTTTTTGTTTAAGAAGGTGAGATAAGACCAACCCCTCTTGTAGAGGTGTTCTACCCCAAGCAGTAGAATAAACCTTGAATAGCTTTTGTATGGTCTAGAAAATAGATAGCCAAACTATGCAAAGAAGTTGTTGATCATCAAGAAGTGTAAACACATCCAGTGTATCTGGAACAAGCCAACCATGAATGCCAACAATAGTGACAGCAAATCAAAAAACATCTCCACAGTTTGAACAGGCTGGTCACCAAGAAAATATTCTCTTGACTATCGAATAACTGAGGAAAGAATCACATCTCCAGCCTCTGGGGAATCCATGGGCTTGAAAAGAAACCAGAGCACATCTGCATCAGGACTACATATAGCATGGCTGGAACCACTACACTAAAGCTTCCCAAATTTTCTTCAGTATGAGAACAGTGGTTGAACTTCCCTTTTTTTAGGTCAAAGCACAGGCCCAATGATTTCCTGCTGTCACCACTGTTGTCATAACGGCAAACAGAACCCTTTGATAAACAGGTATTGCTCTCAGCAACAAAAGAATCAAAAACAAAGGCTGTAGAGTATGTAATTTTGTTCAGGGGAAGTACTGAATGAGGGAAAAAAAATACAGTTATATACACACACGTTGTTTCCCCTCACTGAACATACATATATAAAATCACCCTTTGTCTCTGTGCTTTCTGTCAGCATCTACACTAGGTTATATTATTATTTACTGTTCCTCTGCAGTCTTCTAAGATTTGGTTTCTTATATTCAGCGCATCAGCCCGGCATGGGAAGAGGGTAAGTGTTACTGTAGGTCCCTTTTAATAGTCCCTCTTATGCCTCACTGCTGCAATTGCCAATAAAAGGAAGCAAAACACGAACTACTTAAAAAAAAAAAAAAAACAAAACAAACCCAAACAAGTGCGTAGCCAATGTGGGTCGTTATATGTAGTAAA
>VXBJ01002472.1:374729-414428 GCA_013400055.1 Nycticryphes semicollaris | reverse complement strand
ATTAAAAAAATCCATACTGTATCTGTAAAATTGTGAAGGATCTTGAGGTTCCTCTCATGCTCTCTTCCTTCTTTGAACAGCCTGTATAGGAAATCAGGCCAAAGCCAAGGGCTCTTCTGTCGCTGTTGGATTAGATCGCTCATCCTAGGGGCACAATGGTTACATCATGTAACATTTCTTGACAAAAAATAATTTTACAGCACACTTTTAAGAACCAAAAAAAAGTTCCACCTCTCCCAATGAAACGGAACTTAACGTGTTGCGTGGTCTTAAACCCAGTCGTCTGAAGGGAAGGTTGTTCATATTGGTTCCCTGATTTCAAACCATCTTGAAATTTCTGTAGCCTGTCCCAGCATCACCACGATTTATATATTTAAGCACTGATCTCTGAGAAGGAGAGCCTACTCTCATTTAGTGGGAATCCTCTTGAAACAGACATATTAAGTCATCCAGTCCAATCCCACACCACATCAGTAAAGCACTGACCATGTCGAAAAGTTATGTACAACCTGAAAAAAATATTTATGTCAGGGCTCCAAAATATCTGCTCCATGACCTCAAACAGCAATCTAAAAGATTCACATTCCTATTTAATTATCCAGATACCACACATGCCAGACAGCACACAAAAAGTATTTGAAATAAAGACTATAAGACTTCAAGTACGTTCAAACACAACTGGAGTACTTTTGGAAGGGCTCTTTGTCATCATTTCTCAGCTCTTGCATGTGCTTTTGGCTGCAGAAATAGACTTTGAGAAGTACTTACATTTAGACCAACTTCAGGCCCACTTGTGGTACCATTTGGGAAAGGCCAAAGACCCGATGACAATCAAACCCTCTAATTCTACCCCTTTTTATAACACACCTCTCTCAACACACCCCATCAAAAGCTAGGAGTGAGGTGCCACAAGCCACGACATTTCATCTAGGCTGACACACCAGTGTGGAAGATATATAAGCCATGCTTTTCCTAATACGTTGGACAATCCATACAATTTTAATGATGTAAATACTGCCATCAGCTGCAGAGCAGCAGTGTCTCAGCTTTAACACGCTGCCTAAACCAGCACCTTCCCAATTCTGACAATCATGAAATGCTCCAGCTCCATACGCTTTTTTTAACCTCCTGTACCACTGGATTAACTAATTAGCAGCTGACATCCTCATCAAAGCCTCAGCCTCCCATTGTATATGCTATTCAGAAAACGCATCAAAATCTGCAGGAGCTTTTCCTGCCTTCTTGTCTTTCTACCTCCACCTGTGACCCTCTTTGGTCCTCTCTTCTGGCTCACAGCAGATGAACCCCTGACACCAGCAGCATCAACTCCAGCCCAGCTACAAAGCAGCCAAGGAAAATGTCCATTTACCTGTAGATAGCACGAACGTACTCAGAATCCTTATTCTCTTGAGCACTCACATTCTTGCCCATCGCCGTTTCTAGGAGGAGGAAATCAACAGTTCACAAGTGCTAAGTGAGATGTAGAATCCCTGTACACAGTGAGTTACCACTGCTACCAGCCTCTGTCACCACAAAGTCCCTTTGACAGGTAAATACACACATCCCTCTCCAAGTAATGAGCTCGCTCCATGCCCAGGAACCCTGCTTCTCAACATCACCTCTCTTCAGACTGCTACCTCTGTCCTGCTCATCCCACAAATTCATACTCTCAGATGCACATAAGGAGAAAGAATGGCCTTGGGAGGATGGAAATGGGACATTCCTCTTCAATTATCTCCTCACACAACATGGCACAGCTATACTCATGAGCCATTGTATCATTCACAGCTCCCTCCACAATAACTCAAGAGAACTTACCACAGATAATATCAAGAGCACACAGAGTGATGTCTAGGAAGATATCAAATGGTTCCTTGTCAACGTGCTTCTCCAGTTTCTCCAACAAAATACTTCCTTGCTCATTCATAACCTCTAGAAAGTCAGTTAAGATTGCAAAGTGGAACGTGGGAGTTATCATCTTCCTCCGTGACCGCCACTTGTCTCCAGTGCTGCAAAATTAACAGGGAGATGGAATTGATAAAAACTCCAAGTCAAAAATAAAACCCTCACCATCACAGGAAGTACAGTGAAAAACTACAGCCTGAAGCAGTTTCCCAGACAATCATACTCTTCAGCCTGCCTATAGCACTCCCCAGAAGGAACAAAATGGAAGTATTTCTTGCTCCAGCTCCAAAGCACAGCCCACCATTTCTGCAGCTGCTCTCAACAAAAGAAGACACCAACAAGCATTCAGGCAACACAGCCACAGAGCTGCTAAGTGCACAGGCTCACAGAGGCATGGAGCAGAAGCCATTCTCCTTGCTTCGACTCTTGAATACCCCCATAATCCAGACCCAATCTTCCTTTATCCACCCAAGACTGGAGGGCACCAAGACCTTGCATCACTACTCCTCCCTCTCTCCACTCCTGACTTGTGCTTTTACGCAGGCTCACTTCTTACAGGCCTCCACTGCATGAGAAAAATAAAGAATAGGGTGTACATACTCTCCCATCCCACTGCAAAGCATCACCAACCTCAAGCCCATCCTACTGGTTTGCCCTGTCACCAGCTGAGATAAGCAATGCACATAGTCACAGCTCTGCCACAGGGTGACCACTCTACACACATCACAGCATTCCAAACATCCACACTGAAAACCTAAAAGACACCACCTGCCACAGGCTACAGCTTCCCAAAACTCACATTCACATGGCTCTGGACAAAATAAGTAACAATTGCCAAATTTGCCAAGAAACAGATAATGCCAAAAGATTTTTATCAGACATTAGCTTCTAAAGAGCAACCAAGACCCTCACAAGGAGTAAGACTTCTACAGCTATCACCTACATCTCCATCCAGCGATACACACAGCCTTCCTGCCACCAAGCCCAATGCACCTGCATTTCACTATACCTCGTCAGAAGTCCAGTGCCCAGCCACGGGTGCAGGAAATGGTACAGGTACGATTTTTCTATATGCTTTGAACTGCTCAGAATAACCTGTCAGAAAAGCGAAACTTGTTAGATGGAGAGAGACTGCTTCAGCTGAGATTACTTCACATGACCTCAGTTCATCCACAAAAATGCCCCGAGCCGCAGTGAAACGCGCAATATTTCAGTGCAGGCTGGTACACAAGGGGGAACGTTGAATTCACACCCTCAAGTCTTTCAGTAAGTATCCCAATCCTGAGAAAAAATTAAATATTCAGTACTCCCACTCCCCTTATCGTCCTGAAAAAGAAAAAAATGTGCGTTATAAAGTCACAGGCAGAGCTCAGAGAAAACCCAACAGTTTCCAGCCTTAATCAAAATCTCAAGTACCACCATCTCTCCAGTAAACGCTCCAACCAAGAAACAATTCTGTCTTCCCAGTTCAAGGATGGTTGTTGTCACCAGCAAAACTAAGGACTACATTTCATGGCATGGAGACAGACCCACCAAGTTCTAACACAGAGTCAGCCCGACATCAGCATTGCAATCTGCATTTCATAATGTTCTGTCCTTACCTCACTGGTCCCACCTTCCCTGCTATCTGCTTGTCTGTTTTGATCTTGGGAGCAGAAGTTTTCACGCATGTGAAAATAAAGCTAAAAGGAGATGCTTCTTCGTATAAAGCATACTGAGTCACTGCTTTCATGTGCTGGCCATCTTCAGTTTTATTTTACCCCAAGATAAGGCTTTTTATATTCTACTGCTTTCAGCCTTTCTTTAGCAAGGGGTCAGAGGACAATCTCAAGTAAAATCAGTCCAAGCCTTTTTTTTTTTTTTTGGCAAAAATGACACCAAGGGAATAGAAACTAACAGGTTGGATGCTGCTTGGCATGACAGTAGAACAGACAGGAGACGTGCACACTCACCTCCACACTGTCAGGGTGATACAAAACCATGACAGGCAACGGTCCTACCCAAAGTTTGAACAATGGACAACTCCTGAACTCTTCAACGTAAATTTGTAGTTGTTTAAAAAAACCTGGAATGAAAAAAGCAGGTTAGCAAGACTTTTGTAATGAACTCTTTTTCACCATACGCCCTATAATTCTGCTTCTGCTGTAGTTTTATCTGTCGGTGATGACCAAGCAGCATATTTTGCACCTCTCCATTAGCGTTTAGGGCTGCACTCTTGAAGGCACTCTGTTCTGGAGAAACCCCTCCTAGCTGTAGATAAAGCACTTTGATTTAAGCAGCCTCAAAGCACTGCAGCATGGGCCTTCTGCATTGCAATGCTCTTTGTAACAATTAGAGCCAGATCAAACTTAATCAAGGCCTTGCTTACATTCTGCCTTATTTCACGCTAGCCAAAATGCTGTATCAAGACGCTTCTTTACTTTCCAAGTACAGGGTGAAACCTTTTCCCATCTGAGACCTCATTGACAGGATTAAACTCCACTCTTGCCTTTACTGAAAGGTAAGTGACCTTGTACGGGGCCACTGTGCATTTGGCAATTCAGATGTCCCAATCTCTAAGGGCACAAAGACTCATAGGATCATTTATGCCAGGGACCACCTGAGAGATACCACTGTCATCCAGCTACCAGTTGAACTTCATACCAGTGAGCTCAGCAACGCAGCCAATTCTCCACCCTCATCATTATCCACTTATCCAGTCCACATTTTGTCAGTTTAGCTAAACAGAAAGCATGGGAGATGGCATCAAAGACCTCACTGAACCGAATTAAACATCATTGACTGCTCTTTCCTTGCTCATAGATCCAGTTGTCTCATCACAGAGCACAGAGGGCAATCAGGTTCATTCAGCAATTCTAGAGCAGGTGGCCACTATCAGGATATTCTAGGATTAAACATGACTTTTCCCTTTCAGAAATCAGATTAAACAATAAATTACTCACTCCGATGGCTCTACAGAGTTGAAAATTCAAAGGTCTCCAAATCAAAATTAAAAAAAAATTTTCCTAACAGATACCCAAACACAGCATTTGCCAATGGTAGGCAAAGTTCTAATGACACCTCATCCAAAAGGCTTAGGAGTATCAGTTTATTTTGCTATTCTTTTTTTTTTATTATTTTCTCCTAACATCACCACGATTAAAATACCACATTTTTCCAGCATTTGTCTCCTGATATCAATCAATAAAACCACCATCAGATGAAAAGTCATTTTTCTTTCTGCTACAAAACCTTGTCCTTTTTTCTAGGAACTATCTTTTTTTTTTTTTTAATTGTCACATTTTTAATTAAAAAGATTATAAACCACAAACTGCACTCATTTTTACATAAATAAACAAGAACAAAGACAGATGGTCGTGGATTTAACCAAAGCATGGAGGCTATGTGAGATTAGAGACTCCATAGAAGGTAAGAGTCTCCATCAAATTGCTTTCTGGAGAGAGCTGCAATGTCCTTTTTTGGGCTGTTTTTTTAAGAAGATTTAAGAAAAATAAAAAAAGACAAAGAAAATACATCTCTTAAGTAGCTTCATATACACATCCTGACCACTATCCTGCTACTGATTCCCAAAGTTAACCTGAGGGAAAGCTGTTTGCTTTCAATTCCACCGAAGATCTCTCATATCTGTATTTAGATATGGGGTTGGGTCCAGAGGAGAGATGCCAGTGTGTAACCTGGCATCAGAGGGACCACGTCCCAGCACTGGGCAATGCACATGCCTGTGCTGGACTGGTCCTTGGCTTCACCAGACTCCTGTGAGCCAGTCACTCGCTCTCCTGGCTCACAACTACCCCATGAAGCACTACAGGCATAGGGAAGAGTGGCTGGAACGCTGGCTGGCAAAAAAGAACCTGGGGATGTTGGTCAACTGCTGGATGAATCTAAGCCAGCAGTGTGCCCAGGTGGCCAAGAAGGCCAACAACATCCTGGCATGTATCAGAAATAGTGTGGCCAGCAGGACTAGGGCAGTGATGGTCCCTCTGTATTGGGCACTGGTGAAGTCCCACCTTGAGTGCTGTGTCCAGTTTTGGGACCCTCACTCCAAGAAAGACATTGAGGTGCTGGAGCATGTCCAGAGAAGGGCAACAGAGCTGGTGAGGGGTCTGGAGCACAAGTCTTGTGAGGAGTAACTGAGGGAGCTGGGGGTGTTCAGCCTGGGGAAAAGGAGGCTGAGGGGAGACCTTCTCGCTCTCTACAACCCCCTGAAAGGAGAGTATAGGGAAGTGAGGGTCAGTCTCTTCTCCAAAATCAACAGGCGATATAGGACAAGAGGAAATGACCTCAAGTTGCACCAGGGGAGTTGTAGATTGGATATTAGGAAAAATTTCTTCACTTAAACTGTTGTCAAGCACTGGAGCAGCCTGCCCAGGGAAGGGATTGAGTCACCATCCCTGGAGACATTTAAAAGACATGTAGATGTGTAACTGAGGGACATAGTTTAGTGGTAGACTTGGCAGTGCTGGGTTAACAGTTGGACTTGATCATCTTATATATCTCTTGCAAGCAAAACGATCCTATGATTCTTTTGCATCTAATTCCTAAATCTAAGGCCCAGTTAATCCTGAAAACAACACAGCAACTCAGCATGTGGAAGTCCCTTGCACATGCTGACTTGGGGAAAGATAAGCATTTAAAGAAGTATTTTTCCTTTGCAAACTAAGAGCTTTGTTTGGATCGCAGCTCACAGCCGTGGGGACACAGCGGTCTGTGTTGTGACACAGCATTTCCTGCTGCAAAAAAACACACTCCACACAGTATTCCTGCTCCACCTTGCCAATAACTGGAAATGGGTCCGAGTCCAGCATCTGGAAGCCACTGTCAGATTGAAACTTCAGCTGTGTCAGACTGAACCTCTGACTGAGAGTAACCCCATATTTATGCAGTTTCTCTCCTTCTCCCCCCCCCTCCCTCCCCCCAATGCCCACTTCTCACACAGCTCCCCTAAGCCACAGAGAGACCTAGAGGCGATGGCAGCATGACACCCTACAACCCACCCCAGCCAGCCACACCTCGACCACCCAAGCACTTCACCGGTGCTGGCTCCTCTAGCAAAGCCCCACACAGACCTCATAGCTGGGCTACAGCATGAGCTGACCTTACCTTTTCCGTCCCGCTCCAAGAGCAGAGCATTTCCCAGCACAGGAAGGCAGGGGCTGACCCCCGGGATCGGCTTCATCACCCACCATTGCCTCCAGTAATCCCTCAGGGTGGGCAGGGAGCAGACAGCCAAAATTGCCATCAGCAGAGTGATGACCACAGCCCCCAAGTGCAGCAGCTGGGGTCCCCCCACAGCATCCTGAATGACCTCCATGGCCGTCTCCCAGGCTCCTGATCCCAGCCTTGATCCCTACTGGGGAGCCGGAACTGCCCGTGCCAGGCTGGTTCTGCCGTCCTGCAATGAACCGAGTGAGCCAAGGGCCTCCAGAGCAAGAGGCGGAGCTATCACAGCGTCCCCAGACACAGCTTCCTGCCAGGGAAATAAACAAAGACATTTAAAAAAAAAAAACAACCCCACTGAGGCAGAGAGGCTGCCTGCAAGCACTTTGGGACGGCAGAGCGGCCACAGGGAAGGATGCTACTTCTCTGACCTCACTTGGTATCTCTGACTTAAGTGAAGAGCATGGAAGTTCTCTGCAGGTCCATGCAATACCTCAGAAAAAAAAAGACACAAACCACTGTCAAGAGAAAAGTAACTTTTTTGTTGATTTGGGAAGGATGGGTTTTCTCAACATGTTTTTCAGATGCTCAGGGAACATGATTTTGCCACACATAACTGTTCCAGTGTTCTCCAACAAGATGCTAGAGACCCCACCTGCAGTACTGCATCCAGCTCTGGGGACCCCATCATAAGAAGGACATGGATAAGATCATCAGAAGGTTGGAGCCCCTCTGCTGTGAGGGCAGGCTGAGAGAGCTGGGGTTATTCAGCCTGGAGAAGAGAAGGCTCCAGGGAGACCTTAAAGTACCTAAAGGGGCTACAAGAAAAATGTGGAGGGAGTCTTTATCAGGAAGTGCAGTGATAATGATTTTAAACTGGAAGAAGGTAAATTTAGATTAGATATGAGGAAGAAATTCCTTGCTGTGAGGGTGGTGAGACATTGGCCCAGGTTGCCCAGAGAAGCTGTGGCTGCCCCATCCCTGGAGGGGTTCAGGGCCAGGCTGGATGGGGCTTGGAGCAACCTGGTCTGGTGGGAGGTGTCCCTGCCCAGGGCAGGGGGGTTGGAACTGGATGATCTTTAAGGTCCCTTCCAACTCTAACCATTCTATGACTCCACAATTCAAGTGTTTCAGATGGGGAGTACCTTTTTTCACTTGGGTTGATGGCTTCAAGAGGGTACACAATCCAGAGCCCTACAGACCCAGGCTCAAGAGCAGAACTACAAAGCACATCGATGCTTCTCAACTCAAATGGCTTTTGCTAACCTCACAGTTGAACACTCAAGTCACCAGCTAAATGGTGCCAGCAACACAACTGACAGCACCAGCACCTGTGTCACAACTTGTGAACTGCTTGTGTAGCAGTGGTGCTATACCCACTCACAGTCCCTGCTGCCTCAGGAGAATACAGGGTCTCTGCTCTCTGCTGGAGGGCTCCAGAGCACCAGCTCCTCAAAGCCTCCAATGCTCAGAAACCCTGTGGACAAATAGAAGTTCGGGGAGAAGACAAACAGGAGAAGACAAAGCTTTACCCCTTGGGTCATAACAAGAGCTTTTATGGCGATGGTCATCTTTCTCCTGTCTGTCTTGTACCAAACTGGTAGTTTCAGTAAACCAAACCAAATAAACATAACCAAACAGCATAAACAAAGCAACTAAGGTAAGAAGCACCAAGAGAGAAAGCTCAGAACATCAGAAGAAAAGGAAGGGCTGATGACCCTTGGCAGCAGAGGGGAGAAAGTTTTGGCACTTTGTTCCTGCAATCTCCCAGCAAACACTTTATCATAAATGCTGACCGTTGCTTTTTTCTCCACAGTAAACAGATGGAAATGAACTTTGCTGCTCTTGCTGTTATTTTTAATGGCTTGTGACAGAAAGCAGCAGATACATAACTTGTCTTGCAAATAAAAAGGCAAGCTACGTAGCCATCAGTCCCCTCTTTTGTTCAGGTGACATCCCAGGAAGGAAGCAAGCGTGCAGGACTAAGAGGCCTTTTGTCTTTGTAACATGGAGATCACCTAGGTAATTATAGTCTCTTCTTTTTAAAAAAAAAATAAAAAAATCTTGCAGTTTGTTTCCTCCATGGAGATGATAATTAGATCAAGTGGTTAATTGCAATTATGAGTGAAAATCTCTGTTTCTAACCACTGATAACTTCTTCTGCATGGAAAAAAAAAAAAAAAAAAAAACCAAAAACCAAACCACCTGAAAACCAGTGAAACAGCAGGGACAGGGTGAAAAGCCACAGGGAAAACATCAGGGAACGCAGCAGAACAAACATTGCAAAATCCCACCGGCAGCTGGCAACGATGATGCTGCTAACAAAAGGCAGCAGCTACACTGGAATGAGATGTAAAAGATATATCCAAGAAAGATTAAATCAGATACGGCATTTCTGAGGGATAATTATGCCACTGAGACTTGTAATCATTGCGAACCTTGGAGGGTGTTCTGTACGAGAGGAGTTTTCTACCAGATTGGGATCGGCATTCCTTTTTCACCCAGAGAGCTATTTGCTGCAGTGCTGGATTTCAGCAGGTGCCCTGCTGGTTAGTGAATCTTGGCTTTTATCAACGCGTGTAACAACGTGAATCTGCTTTTAATCAGTCTCTCACCTAACTGGCAGCAGATCAGCACATGTTGGCACCCTGTCAGGCAGCTGTGTCAGACCACAGGCACCATGTCCCTAGAATGCAGGGCTGGATTCTTTGAAAAAAATCGGTAAAATCATCATTACCAGCAAGAAAAACAAAAACCCAAAGCAAAGTGAGGCTAAAATGGATCCCATCTGAGAGAAGGACAAAAGAGAAGTACACACATGCACTCTGAAAAGCTGTGGCGCGCTCTTTACGTTAGTCCCTTGCCCCAGCCAAGACATTCGTGATGTTTATGCCATCCCTTGCAAAACAAACACCCAGCATCTACATTAAGCAAGACTAATTGGTAGATAACTTAGCAATCACTACAATTCATTTGCAATTAGGAAGGGTTTTCCTTAGGAAGAAGTTCCCTCTTTCTCAACATACATGATTACAACAAAATTAAACTTTATGTAGAAAAGTTATTTGCACCAAAAAAATCAGTCAATTTGTTATCCACAACAGCCATCACCTGCACACAAAGAAAGCTGGCACAGGACATCTCCCATTCAAAAAGACACTGTCAAATGCTGAATAGCTCAGATATCTTCCCCCAATCCTCAGAGAGGAATTTGAAGGCCTAATAAAAGGAATTTTAGGGCCTAATGCTGAACTTCATGCTGCTGTGCCCAAAAACTCAGCCTCAAAGCTTGAGGAAGACTCCACCTTCAAATCCGTCTCTGTGGATTATCTTTCCTCACACAGGTAAAATGAAGTTAACAGCACTGGAGAGACAGAGGCCACAGCTATGTTTTCCAGAAACAGGCTGATTGCTTTGATTGTCACCTCAATCAAGGACACCTCGCTACTGTTTCTCCAACCTGGTGTTCTCCGTGAACACCAGTAGCCGCTTTCTTCTGTAGCTATCATTTGAGCTCCTTCACTACACGAAGCTTTGCAGAAATTAATTATCCCCAAAAGAATGTAAAAGCATGCCTCATCTCTAAGAAACCAAAACCTTCCACACCAGGATAATAACAATGTGTCTTGCAACAAAGCAGGCCACCACCCATCACCCAAAACACAGCCCTACTGTTGGAAGGCAATTTGGGCAATGTGATGTTGACCTAACTAATTAGACATTGACATTAGGTAGCTACCAAAGCATCACACCTATGTTTATTCATCTATATGTCAAGGAAAAAGCATACTCCCAAACTGGATTGCCGCAACCTGCTCCAAGGTCACAGGTGGAGATTCCGTCTACTGTTCTGTGGTTTGGTTGGATTCCACAGGGCCTCCTCTTCCTCTGTCAAGCTGTAAGAAAGCACTTAGCAGTGTGTTACACATTATATGAAGAAAGCCAGAGGTCACGGAGTACGAATTAAAGCGGCAAGCTTAAGATTCGGAAGAACTTGTGATGGCGGGTCACAGAAACACATGATACTGCAAATCTGCCCACCTGCACTCTTGCAACGTGGAAGATTTGGTGTCTGACATTCGCTCTAGGAAATTCACTGTCCACACTTGATGTGCCTGCATATAGCAAAGTCACAGCTGTATGGCCTGGTAGAAGCCGTGGTGGGTTAGCCTCGGTCAGCAGCCAGACACCCATCCATTTGCTCATTCACTCCCCTCCCTCAATGGGACAGGGAGAGAAAACAGGATGAAAAAGTCATGCGTCAAGACAAACACTGGAAGATGGCTTACTAGTTACCATCATGAGCAAAACAGACTCAACTGGGGGAAATTTACTTTATTGCCAATTAAAAATGAGTTGGGAAGTGAGAAAGACAAAAAAAGTTCCTTTCTGCCACTCCCTTCTCCTCCTCACACTTTTCTCCTGTTCCAGCCTGAGTCCCCTTCCATGGGCTGCAGCCCTTGAGGATACACCTGCTCCAGCATGGCTTCTCCATCAGCTGCTAGGGATCTCTGCTCCGCTGCCTGGAGCACCTCCTCATCCTCTCCTGACCTTGTACTGGTGTTTTGCTCTCTTTTTTTTCCCTCTCCACCTGTGTCTGCCCAGCATTTTCTAGACCTTTTCTTAAATTCAATTTCACAGAGGCACCCCCAGCTAGGCTGCAGGGCTCAGCTATGTCCTGCAGTGGGTCCATTACGGACTAGGCCAGAACTGGCTGTGTTGTCTTCTCCCGCCTTTTCTCAAAGAAGCCACCCCAGCAGCACCCCCTTTGCCAACACCTTGACACCTACACCCAGCTGGAAAGCCTACCCATAAAAACATTGCAAGACTGAAGGGGAAAATGGGTGTGAAATTTCCTCCACATCCCCTCTGCAGCGCTCTTGTCAATGCGCACATAGTACAGGAGGCAGCACTCATGACAGCAAAAGTGTATTTTGGACACACCACTGAAGACAACTTAAATGTGAATTTTGAACATTATGTCATCTTTGACCTGAGATTTCTTCAGAAACTGCATCAAATTGACCTGAAGCGGCACGAAATCGACCTGCAACTCCGAAGCAAAAGCGTTCTGCTTTCTCAGAGACTACACCATAATATCACCAATGAGTAAACTTAGTGCACCCAAAGGAGAAAAATACTAATCCAGGAAAGTAATTTAAAAATGCCTTCATTTACTCAAAAGAATGCAGTGATTGATGACCATTTACAAATACCAGAAATCTGATTAACAGTACAGATATAAAATAGACATTACAAATGCTTTGTCTCGGATTACCAATCCTCAAAACATTCATAAAAAGAGGAAAACTGGTATTAGTTCCCAAACCGAAGAAACCGATTCTATTCTTAACTGCACTATTTGGACAAGTAATTGAGTTTTTCTTCTCCTCCTCCCTTTCCCCGTCAACAGTTTTCAACCACACCTATTTAAACTGCTGGTTCTCTGATGGCAGGAGGAATTCCTGACTGCAAATGCACCCAGTATTAACAGCCAGGGACCTGGCCAGGGCAGAACACAATCAGAGAATCCCCGTCTCTTCTCGAACCCTCCCATTTGGGTCTATACGAAGAGTTATGAAATATTTTCACATTAAAACCAGGATATTTCAACATGGGATTAATTTGTACGCTAATATTTTATAAGACACTTCAAGAAGTGGGAAGAGCCTTACTGGCTTGTCAGCAACCACTCAGCATCTAGAATTGTGTTTGGCCTGGCAGGGAAAACATCGCTTCTTGCAAACAAAGTTTATCCCAGCAGTTCCCATGGTTACTGACAATTAGGACAGCATAAGAAGCAGCAGTGAATGAATTCCATCTCAAAAGAACTAAAGGAAGAACAACAATCAGGGACAGACAATATGTACAAGAAAAAGCAGACAGACTGAAAAATGGAGAAATGTTAGAAGCAGTTAAAGTGAAGATACCACCAACTCCTGATTAAAAGTAGAAATTTTTATACATGACTTTTGTTTGGATAGAATACAACATCTTTAACACTGAGGAAACACGAAAAAGCAGGAACAGGATTTCACTAAACATAACTTATTTGCTTCTTATGGTAGAATACCAATTCCCTACGGAAAGACAGGAAAAAAGAGGAGTGCCTGAGAAGAAAGTGCAGCAGCAGCATCTTGACTCTGCAAACAGAGAACATATTTAATTTTGCTCTAATTTTTAACCTGACCCCTGGCCAGACAACTTTAAAGGAAGGCAATGCAGGCATCCTGAGGACTGCAAGGCTTGGCAGAAACCGGCACACTGCACGTGTTCTTTTTTCACACAAAACACAAGCTGTCAAATCCAGTGCTTCAGTCTTCCATTCGGTGCAGGGGGTTTCTGCTTCTTCCTAAACAGGGTTACGAGGCAACCTGAAATCTCTTCTTTGAGGCTGGAGGATTTCTCTGAAAGGATCTGTAGCAATGCTGTGAGCCTAGAAAACAAAATATTGTTTGTTAGTTGTAGGAGAATCTGAAAGGAACTCCAAGATTATGTCCAAGTTAGTTCTATCAGTCTGCTAAGATCAAGGTTTGCTAACCTGCCCTTATTCTTACATCACTTTTTATATAATTATGCCAAGTATATAATTATTTAAACTCAAGGAACTTCCAGATAAACAAAGGTTACTTACAAGCACTCAAATACCTCAGGAGCAAGGTAGTCAGCTTTGTTGTAATAATGGAACTCAATAACCCACCTAGGGCTACTCTCTTTTTTTGATGTTATAAAGAGAAGACAGCTGAAAATCAATACTGATTCTTTTATTTATTTAAGAGAGCTTTATCTGTATGTTAAAAACACACATTGTCAATTTTATTTTTTCCCCACATAAAACGTTTACCAATTCAGTGAATATATGGGGGCTAAAATAGAATTTATGTAATTAAACAGTTCACAAACACGTACTTGTGTTGCTACTCTGGCAGCTGCAAAACATGTAGTCCGTACATCACATACTCTTGCCAGAATTGTGACATGCTGAAATCTAAAAATCATTAAAGATTCAAAACCAGGCTCAGAAGATCCTGCCAAGCACACCTGCTCTTCTTTTATGCCGAGGTGGCTCTCTCTGAGCACTTTCCACCTTGCCTGTGCTATGGGTTAATAGGTTTTCCTGGCCTTTTGCCTTCCAAGTGATTCTTACTTTGCCCACCTATTAAAAATCCTTGCCCTGTCCCCCTGCGGTTGGCAAAATCCATGGGAGTCAGTGATCTCTTCTGAGGCGTGTCTGTCTGTAAAATGGAATGACATGGTGTGTTTAATTAATGGTTTAATTACAGTTTTTATGATCCAGTCCGGCAGAGTAAGCGCCACCAAGCTGCAAAGCTCCAAGCAGTAGTTAAACTGTACACCTCACGGAGAACAGACCTGAGGAGAAGGACTCGGGGGTTTTGGTGGATAAGAGGCTTAAGTGAGTCGGCAACATGCAGTGGCAGCCCAGATAGCCCCCCACATCCTGGGCTGCATCAAAAGAAAGGTGGCCAGCAGGGAGAGGGAGGGGATTCTGCCCTTCTGCTCTCCTCTGGGGAGAGACTCCACGTGGAGTCGTCCAGATTTGGAGTCCTCGGCACAGAAAGGATCTAGACCTGTTGGAACGAGTCCAGCGGAGGGCCACAAAGATGCTCAGAGGGCTGGAGAACAGGCTGAGAGAGTTGGGGTTGTTCACCTGGAGAAGAGAAGGGTCCTGAGAGACCTTAGAGCCCCTTCCAGTTCCTGAAGGGACCCTTCATTAGGGAGTGGAGTGATAGCATGAGGGGTAACAGCTTTAAACTGATAAAGGGTAGATTTAGATGAGATATTAGAAAGAAATTCTTTCCTGTGAGGGTGGTGAGGCACTGGAACAGGTTGCCCAGAGAAGCTGTGGCTTGGAACTACATGGTTTTTAAGGTCCCAGAACTAGATGGTCTTTAAGGTCCCTTCCAACCTAAACCATTCTATAATTCTATGACCTCTAGGCGCACAGATGTCCTCACACAAACTGTTTGATGCATCAGACTTCAAAAAAATCTCTTCCTCATACACTCGTCCTGCTTTTCAAAGGCCCACACCCTCCCAAAGCCTTTTAACATCTTTCTCTCCCCGGGTAGCAGGAACCCTTGTACAGCAGAAATCAGACCCAGTAAATGAGACCTTCTGCAGACCAAGAGCAGGCACGAATGGAAGCTTCTTCACTTTCCCCCATCTCCACTTACATTGTAACATACCCTGAATGTATGGGTCGTGTTGGGCCTTGAAAAGTGATCGATAATAACAGTTCTTTCTCTGAGCGGCCGTTGCTCTGTACTGCCAGGCACCGCGCTTGACACTCTGCTGCGAGCAAAGCGTCCTCGCTGCTGAGAGAATTGGAGAAAAAAAAATAAAAAAAATGAGAAAATGCAGCAACTGAATAGGTTAAAATAATAATTTTTCCATTGCCATGCAAAACCAACAAAATCCACATGAGAAGAAGAGAAAAATATGTTTTCACCAACCAAAATCACCGATTCAAGGGCACTCATGTTTTTCAAAGAGACTTGAGACTGTCACCGAGTATTAGTCAACAATTCCCAAATGCTTATATTATTTAAAATAAAATAATACCACCAATAATAGACATTACACATGCCTCAAAAATATTATTGAGAAGGAAAATATCAAAACATCGATTTACTTTCATTTTGGTGATTTACTACTTCCCTAACCTTCAAAAACACACCAGTATCCATAACATCTACCTTTTTTTTTTTCCAGTCAGTATCCATTTCTATGTCAGTGAGCATAATTTTATCCGTCTTATAACCTAGCATTAGTGAATAAAACACTGAAAAGAGCTCTTTAAATCCAGGTGTGGTAAGTGCAAGGTTACTGTCTGGCTGGTTGGTCGTTTTTCCTCTATTTTCTTTTGTGACCTGGAGTTTTAAACTGGCTTCTCTTGCATTCTGAAGGCACCCCAATGTAACACACACTGGCATGTTAAGACCATATATTAATGATGAACCAAAACAAACTGTAAAATTGCTCATTTTAACGAGTAACACAGAACAGTTTGTTTCCAAGCAGCTTGACGTTCGTCACCGGGACAAAAATGAAGACAACTTACAGAGCTCCGTTGCAATCGAGGTACTGAAAGATATTGTTCAGCCGCCTCTGAGTTTATTGGTGGTAACTTGTTCTGAGTTGTACGAGCAGAGGATAAACGATCTGAGCTGGCACCCCTGCAGAATTTAAAGGGTTCCTTAGGAAAATTCACATTAAAGATTTCTTCCCTGAAGTAATATGAAATTATTAAGCATTATATTTCTTTATACAGCTCAGCCACAGAAAGTAAGAACACCTAGTATAGAAAAAAAAAAAAAAAAAAACAATCAAACAAATGCCTCTCCTCAAAAAACACAGCTCTGCTTGCTTTCTTTTTCTCTCTGAATTCCGTAATCAGTAATAAATCTCAGGTTAGTTCTCAGGTATTTTGCAAAAATCCTTCACTGGTGAAATTTCAGTAAAGTTCTGAAGAAAGCAAAGAATAAAATGAAAAAACTCACAATTTAGTCCCCCTAAGGATTTCATCATTGTACATATTAGGAGCTTTTGAGGAGAGTTGGTCAGAAGTGAGAGAAGGTAACCTACGATGGCTTGGTAGCTTCTTAGAAGATGCCAGCAGTACCCGAGACGATGAGAGAACGCTGTTACCAGCAGTCCTCCCCAACCTAGCGTGCAATGCATTTGGAGCACTGGGGCCAATGCTCTGCTGTTTGTCTTCTTGCTCATTCCTGGGGAAAAAGGAAGAAGCACAAGATAGGAATGAGGATATAGAAAGAAGAAAAGAGAAGAGGATTTCTTAATAGAGTAGCACTGCAACCAGCATAGAAGCCAGAGAGTTGTGGTCAATGGGATGGAGTCTAGTTGGAGGCCTGTATCTAGTGGAGTCCCTCAGGGATCAGTACTGGGCCCAGCATTATTCAATATATTCATCAACAACTTGGATGAGGGAGTAGAGTGCAGTGTCTGCAAGTCTGATGATGACACCCAACTGGGAGGAGTGGCTGACACACCAGAAGGCCGTGCTGCCATCCAGAGAGACCTGGACAGGCTGGAGAGTTGGGCGGGGAGAAATTTAATGAAATATAACAAGGGCAAGTGTAGAGTCTGGCATCTGGGCAAGCAAGAACTACCCCAGGTACCAGTATAGGTTGGGAGATGACCTGTTGGAGAGCAGTGTAGGGGAAAGGGACCTGGGCATCCTGGTAGACAGCAAGATGACCAGGAGCCAGCACTGTGCCCTTGTGGCCACAAAGGCCAACGGCATCCTGGGGTGTATTAGAAGGGGGGTGATTAGTAGGTCAAGAGAGGTCCTCCTCCCCCTCTACTCTGTCCTGGTGAGACCACACCTGGAATAGTGTGTCCAGTTCTGGGCCCCTCAGTTCAAGAAAGACAGGGAACTGCTTGAGAGAGGCCAGGGCAGAGCCACAAAGATGATGAAGGGAGTGGAGCATCTTCCATATGAGGAAAGGCTGAGGGAGCTGGGTCTGTTTAGCTTGGAGAAGAGGAGACTGAGGGGTGACCTCATTAATGTTTATAAATATGTAAAGGGTGAGTGTCAGGAGGATGGAGCCAGGCCCTTCTCAGTGATGGCCAATGATAGGACAAGGGGCAATGGGTGCAAGCTGGAACACAGGAGGTTCCACTTAAATATAAGGAAAAACTTCTTTAGAGTGAGGGTGGAAGGGGCTGCCCAGAGAGGTTGTGGAGTCTCCTTCTCCAGAGATATTCAAAACCTGCATGACCTGCTCTAGGTGTCCCTGCTCCATCAGGGGGATTGGACTGAATGATCTTTCAAGGTCCCTTCCAATCCCTGATATTCTGTGATTCTGTGATTCTACAAATCATTATCACACCGGTGATGCAGGCAAAGGAGATGACTGCCGTGCCGCCTTATTGCCTTTTCATAATTGCAAAACACCTTTTACATAACATGAATTGTGCCGCACTTTGAAAATGTCAACAATGCCAACACCTACTGTATTTTCTCTGCCGTGGCAGCATGCCTCTGTTGGAGTGGTTTAGCTTGAATTGTCATCACACCATTCAAATCACTACACAAGTTGCTGGAGAAACGGTGAGCCTAATGAAAGCAACAAATAGACATTAACTTTTACTTTTTCTTTTTTTTTTTTTCTTTTTTTTTCCCCCAAAGGAAGACCTCAAAAAGCACAGAGTTAGGGGATATTTTACTTATTTCTCAGGCAAGTTTCTGTTAAGATGGTTCAGCAGAATTCTCAGTAGCAGATGGGGAAAATGTGTTGTTTTGCTAATTTTAAACAGTTTCTTACAAACAGAAGTGGGATCATTTAGTTACTGAATTGCAACTCAATTTGCAATGTAAATGCCAGCTGAGGCTGGAGTTTGATTCTTCAAACTCTGTTTTCCCCTTGGCATGTTCCAGCTGAGGGGCACAGAGCCTGGGCATTTCTTATCTAAGAATTTTACTGTTTCTGGCTACTACTTTTGAAGCACTATAGAACCAAGCACATCAACAGGGAGCACCGAGACTGCTGTACATTCTCTCCCATGTTTCTTCTCTCCCTATTTAACAACTATGGAAAAAGAGCAGACGGAAGAGAATGAAGTTGATTGAACTGAATAGAGAGAGACAGGGGAAAAAACCCAAACAGAAGCAGCAGCTGTAAAATAAAAGATGTGCCAAACGGGAGGTAGGGGACAGAGGGAGGAGGCAGCAAGCAGACAAAAAAAAAGGCATTTTATCCATACAAACATGAGCTTAAACAAGGACTGAGTGGACACACAGCAGAGTTGCCTTGTACAAAGAGGTGAAGGAAATGGAAAGGAATGAGGGAGTCTGGAACTCACAGGGTTGCGAGTGAAGAACTCCCAGTTGCAAGTTCACACACCCAGGGAAGATACTGATTTATTTTCTTAATTCTACCAAGAGGAAATGCCTGGATCACAATAAAAGCAGAACTATTTTCTAAAGGATGGAATACAGCCTAACAAGTGGTTTATTTGTAAACCAACTTCAGCAGTATCTTCGTGATAAACTGTGCCTTTAAGAACCACCAAAGAATAAGTGATAGTAAACAGGAAAATGAATGAACCTTCCTTTTAATTGAGATGAACTATTTTAAGAATACCTAATTGATTAAAAAAAAAAGAAAGAAAAGAAATGAGGGAAAAGAGGAGGAAAACAAGGAAAAAATAAGAGAGAAAGAAAGAAAGGGAGAAAGAAAGGGGGAAAGAAAGGGGGAAAGAAAGGGAGAAAGAAAGGGAGAAAGAAAGGGAGAAAGAAAGGGAGGGGAGGGGGAGGGACAAAAGAGAAAGAAAATAAAAATGGAGGGAAAAAGAAAAAGAAAAAAACCCAAGCCTTTTCTAGCTTCAACTAGGACTCTGTCCAAAGTTAGCAGAAAAAGAACGCTGCCTGACAGAAAGCTATTTTTACCTGCGACGAAACAAAAGATACACTTCTTGCTTCAGAGTTTCTGGAAAGAGGAACCCTCCCGGCATCTGCTGTAACACGAACAAGCGGCAAATGGGGCAATTTTCTTGTAACAGCTTTCAGTTTTTCCACCTGTTTGTCACCCTCTGCCCAACAGCAAAGAAAAAAGAAAATAGATAGAGAATAAGAGGTATTTTGTATATTTACCAGTCATCATTTGTTGGGATTCAAATGATATTACACTTCACAGTAAATAAAGACTTTCAAGTTTCCATATTTAAAAATCTACCATAAATTATGTTTTCCTGAAAGCATTCACATTTATTTAAGCTTTCTCTGATGCTGACAAACAAGCTGGTCTGTGCAGGTAGAGTTGGAGGGGGGCATTTGTTTAAGAAAATAGTGTTAAGACGCTTGGAAGTCTTAAACTTTCCCACAGGTTTGTTTTTTGGGTTTTTTTAAAGCAGGAAAAATATACGTGCACACACAAAAAGAAGTCTATACTGATCCTATCCTTGTCTCACAGCACCTAAAAACTGTTTCATTTTGTGTATGTACCACCATTTTATTTCTATTAAACCCAAATTCTTTTACATTCCTAGTTGAAACACCCTGGTTATCTGTTTGTCCTAAGTTTATGATCTTCATAAAGATAAAAGAGCACAGCCATCACAGAATTCCTAAGCTATCCTCCCTAAAATATAATACTGAGCTAAATGTGGTGTGAAAAGCCTTTTTACATTTCAGTAACAACTGAAACATTATGTTCTGATGCTGCAAGTGTTCTGTAAGATTTTGCCATTTATTACTTTGTTGTAGACTTACATTGAGTGCACCTGAAATTCGAGGTAATTTCCAAAACCCACCCCCAGGTATCCTTCTGTTATTGTCCTTTTAAAGTGCATTGAAAGAAGAACTGTGATTTCCCACAGCCTCCAGAAACAACAGGTGCACACTAAATAGAATTTCAATTCTAGTTAATTTTCCCAACTTTTGCTTTTCCTCACTACAGTCCAATACAGTATAAAAACATAAAATAAAATGAAATTGCTTGCATCACCATTTCTTTATCATATATTAAACTCATGAACTCCTGCACTGTCAGCACAGCTGTCTATCTCTCGTTAACAATCTGACAAC
Organism: Nycticryphes semicollaris; assembly: GCA_013400055.1. Classification (NCBI taxonomy): domain Eukaryota; kingdom Metazoa; phylum Chordata; class Aves; order Charadriiformes; family Rostratulidae; genus Nycticryphes; species Nycticryphes semicollaris. The sequence goes on along the minus strand of VXBJ01002472.1, from coordinate 393,796 downwards.
CTAAGGGTGCTTTTTATAAACAAACCTCAAACAATGGAGCTATTTTTCAAGTAGCACCTCAAAACTACCTGAAAGTTAGTAGCAAGATGTTACATATCTTATAATGCTCTACTACCAACATGGCTATCTCAAAATAACCAGATTTCCCAAGTTTTAAGGAAAATATATATATATATCACTTTCCTAAGTTAGATTTGAAAAATAACATATCTAAAAATATCAAATACCTGTGATATTAGTTTCCCAATTTTTTTTTATCAGTTCCTCCAATATCCCGATTACATTGCTCCAGACACAATCAAATACTTCAGAAGCCACAGCATCTTTGATACAGGCATTGGGAGAAACGGGGGGGATGCCACGTTTACTCCTCTTCTCAGTGAGACGCATTTTCTTTTGTTCCCAACTCTCATCATCACTAATAAAGAAGGCAAATTCCAATGAATACCCACGGGGTTTGATTTCTTTTTTTCCCTTCTAATATACCAAGCAAATAGAAACAGACACTACTCTGTGATTCTTTTTCCTTTTTGAATGCCATCGTATCTCTTTCTAAGGAAATGCAATATTATTTTTTTGAGAGTACAAGGATGATCCCAAATTCATACTGGTTTCTACTACCTTCCCTTCTCTTGTCAGTCACTTCTTCCTTAAACTGACTGCAAACTTCTTAACTGTAAGCGAGACTTGGCTGAATGGTCCAACTCACAAAATGGCCATGCTAATTTCACATCAGGCTTTGTAATGCCTGTTGGAAAACTAAGATATGTCAGAATCAAAGGAAACAAGAAACAACATATCAAGGAGGCACAAAGGAGACCAACGGCCCTTCAGTCAAGTCTCTCTCCCAAATTAAGTTTGCCTACTTCGCAAAACAAAGAGAGAAAAATCCTAAGAGGGTTCTTTAACCCAAACCACTTCCAAAAAGACAGCTACCCAGGCCCTCATGGTCTTTCATCCACCCAGTAGCTGAGCTGCTGGAATGTTCAACCGGGCCATGGGAACCCCAGGCTGCAGTTGTCCAGAACACAGTTGCATGTCTCCTGTCACTCACAAGAGTACTCTACATGCAGGTTGAATCCTGCACCTCTCCTCAAAAAGCTGTTAAAGAAAGAACGAATTTCAGATTCATTAGGGCAGACAACGAGAGCACGAGCAGTATAACAACCCTCAACAACCCAGTGGTCAAGGCACTCACTTGGGGAGAAGGGATTTCTTTCATTCCACAGCCTGTCTTAAAATTAAATACCATTTTATTGAATCTCCATGCAGAAAACACCTCACAACAACTAGTGGTTAAGACACAATCCTCTGAGAAGGGAGCTGTGAGTTTTGAACCACTAGGAAGACAACATCCCTAATGTTCCATGTGCCCAGTGAGTACTCTGACCACTGTGCTACCCAACACAGGGACAGAAAAAACTGTGTTTTACAGAAAAGAAACTGTGTTTTACAGAAAATTGAGTGTATGAACCCTGACTAGATTCGCTGATAATTTGTCACTATATTCTTAAAAAATACATATACATCTGTTATTTACAGCTCCTTGTTGTCATAGGCAAGATATTCTTCTATTTTTCCATCCACATCGTAGATTTCTTCTTCCAGGAAAGAATACAGGCATGATTCAGAGGCAAAAATCCTAGTGGAACTTGAGTCTAATGACTTATGTATTGGAGATGCTGTTGGGATCAGTTTAGAGCCTGAAATGCAGAGCCTGAAAAAATATCAACGAGTATTGAATATTCAAAGAAGAAAGTGCATATTTCCTTACACTGTAAAATTCCAGTAATACAAAAGTAATATTCATACATATTTCTGAAGAGGAAAGACTAAAAAGAAAACTTAAAAAAATTAACGTACTCTTTTTTATTGCTAGTACATTCACGGAGGCCAGGTAAACACTTAGTATCCACAGAGGTATCACTTCTGCTCTGAAAATGCTGAAAGCCTTCATCCTTCGGCAACAGCAGCTGCTTTCCTAGAACCCTGAATAAAAAAAAAAGAGGAGAGAGCGAGTGGTATCTTGGATGGAAATCCACTCCATATGCAAATGTCAAGAACACAAATACCTGCAGACAGTAGGCAATGCAAAACCACACCTCACCTTTGCTTTGAAAAAACAATTTATGGAGGGGCCAGGGCCTTGTTTAATACATTAAGGTTGCCTGGTATTCAAGTCACTAAAGCTAAGCTGATATGCAAGATGTGATTCCAGCTTATGATTTTTAGAGCAAACGGTCAAACTTGATAGATTGTTCTAGAAGCAGGTAATCACACTTCCTTTCTCATCAAAACTCCGTAAGAAACGTTTAAAAATGGATGCAGAAGACAAATTGCATCTGTTAGGACTTCAGTTATCTAATTCCGGGAACCATCAATGTGAAAAGAAATCCTAACCCAAAATGATTACATGGATAGCTAAGGGTAGACTTAACGTTCAGAAAATACACAAACTCCAACACGCGTAACACGGAGGGGCAGAGCAACTCTATTTAAACATACACAAAAATAATTGCTCTATAAAGTAATTGCTGAACATAGAATCATAGAATTGTCTAGGTTGGAAGGGACCTCTAAGATCATCTAGTCCAACCACCAACCCAACCCTGATTAAAAAAAAAACGACTAAACCATGTCTTAGAGCAGTATGTCAACCCATCTTTTAAATACCTCCAGGGATGGTGCCTCAACCACTTCCCTGGGCAGCCCATTCCAATGCTTAAGAACCCTTTCAGTGAAGATCTGAACCTCCTCTGGAACAACTTGAGGCCATTCCCACTTGTCCTATCACCTGTGACTTGGGAGAAGAGACTGACCCCCACCTCTCTACGTCCTCCTTTCAGGGAGTTGTACAGAGTGAGAAAGTCTCCCCTCAGCCTCCTATTCTCCAGGCTGAACACCCCCAGCTCCCTCAGCCACTCCTCAGGATGTTATGAAAATGGTGCATTATTATTTTCTCATTACATCCCATGAAAATTGTCTGTAATCATCGTATTAAGCAAAATAAAGAGTATTAGCTGCTAGTGCATCACCACCACGACTTACTGTGCAACCATGGCTCAGCTCAGTCCCAGAGATCTAGATTTGAATGCCACAGTGTTACCGGTGGCATACATCAATAGTAATTCATTCAAAGGTACCTCAAAAATTCAAATTAAAGTGATAACCGGTTAAGACTAATACCAGCAAGAAACTTCCTTACCTTAGATGAGGAAATTGTTCAACCCAGTCTGCACATTCTGCCTGCAGGCTCTGAGTTTGGGAGGTCACTTTTCCTTCAAACAGCATTTCATCAATCTCCCAAAGTAACTGATGCACTCTCTGTGTGTTGGCTTTATCAAATTCCTATGCGGGGCAAAATTAGGCATTGTTAGTAAACACACACATATATTTATATTTTAAAAAACCTATAATATTTAAAGAACTTGGACCAATTTGGCTAAGCATCTCAGGACGGGTCTTCAGACTACCTACTTTGGACATGCAATTTATATATCACAGTGCAAAAAAAAAAAAACCCCACAAAATCAACACACCACGTAGCTGGCCTGAGTAAGGTGGTTTAGCAAAAAGGAACTAGGAGGCTATAAGACAGTCGGACTAGATGATCTTGTAGGCCCTTTCCAACTTTGTATTTGATTCTATGATTTCTATAAAGTTAACAAATCAGCTGACACCAGAAATTAGGTGTCTTGGCTCAGTCACTCTTCCAACACGGGGAGAAGAATGCACTCACAGCACCAAAGCTCCCTGCTGGTCTCAGCACGGCTTTTAATTTCTGAGTGAAACAGCTAAGACGGAAAAGCGGGGACACCTTCCTTCTGTATGACATAGTCTGGTAGTTAGGAAACCACCAGGATTTAGGAAACCACTGAGGGTGGAGAGACACTGGAACAAGTTGCCCAGAGAAGATGTGGCTGCTCCATCCCTGGAGGGGTTCAAGGCCAGGATGGATGGGGCTTGGAGCAACCTGGGCTGGTGGGAGGTGTCCCTGCCCGGGGCAGGGGGGTTGGAACTGGATGTTCTTTAAGGTCCCTTCCAACCCAAACTGTTCTATGACTCTATGAATGACCAGTACGAGCTTTTGAAAATCAAAGTGGCAGAGACAGCAATGCTTTTGCATTTATTCAACACTACGAGCCTCCACCAGGCACACCTCAGAGGTCATCCTCCCTCATGGGCTTAACCTCTCTCTGCATCACCTACGAAATGAAACTGAACTTAGGCAAGTACTAAATGTTCACTCAGCCCGGGACATTTACATGCATGCTCATGAACAATGTACTTTATGACTCACAACACTGACAAGAGATCAATTTAGACGTTGCCCACATTATGCAGTCTTTGAAAACACATATTTTATCACTGTCTTGGTCTTGGAAAGCTAAGCGTACCTTCTTTGGTAAAACACTCCTGTTTTCCCAAAATATAATCGTTTCACATTTTTGTTCTATTTTTCTTTGTTACGTACCAGCTGTGCCGACATCCACTTGCGAACAAAACTATTCTTTAAACATTCAATTAATACGCTTAATCGCGCTTTAATGGATGCAAGCGGTTAACTTCTACATGTCCATTTTCTGTAAAAACTAATCTTCCCTACAATATTTATGTCAAGTGTAGTGTAAAGCTTTCTGTGACGTACATCATCCCTCCAGGAGTAAACGGAGCTTCGTTCAGTAGACAAACCAGTAGTATAGCTTTTTATTCCAGACCAAGAATTATTCAGCTCTGTGGGCGTTGTGCAACCACTAGATGCAAGTGATGAAAGAGTTCCACTGTGAAAAGACAACAAATTAAAATGAAGAACACAGTGGTTTTCCTGTATAAGCATTTTAAATATAATGCAACTGATCATATAAATGGACAGTGATACATATTCCTGTCGGATGCTTTAAAAGTAGGCAACAAAAGCAGAAGTAAAGTTCAAACCTTCTCAACAACGGTTTAGAACAATTTCTATCCTGCATTATGTGTAATCTGCACATTTCTATACACAGAGAGGAATTACTCCTCTGGCAGCAGCAGAAAATGCAGCAATATAGTCTAAGCAACAAATATCACGCAAAAGTTAAGTAAATTACAGAAGACAAAGAAAACAGATGTATTTTCTTAACTCTGCAATGGCCAATTAAGCTGACATACACAGAAGCCTGAGCACAGCCACCTCAGCTGACTAAAGTGCTCCTTTGTCTGCAAATTCAAATAATTTCTGAACTTAAATCCCATACTTAATAGTTGTCATCCATGAGAATGACTAGAAGCATGACTAATGAAAACTGATACCGGTCTTGAAATAACTTTATGCCAAGAGCCCGTTAATGAAGTATTATTTCAGAAGTGAATGGGTACCACGTGTAATTGGCAATGGCTTCCCGCACATTTCTCTCAAAAACTGCTGGAAGAGACTCTCCGCTTTTTCCAGAAAGACACTGATTTTTGGAACCTCCAGACAGTCCTTTCCTATAAACACAGAAACACATTATTCTGTAATATTCAATAAGGTTAATTTACATCTCCACTACAGGGAGGGGTTAAAGGGGGAAGCAAAAGGTGACAGCAACCTTGCTGAATTTTTCAATCCTATCCATCAACACGGATATCTGCTTGAAACAAACCTTGTTTTAAAATAGCTTCTATCTACCTTATTTACAAATATTGTTATTTGCCACAAAAAACATCCATTCAATTTGAGACTTGCTGTACTCCACTGGCATTCTCCTGCAAATTTGCACATGCAAACGTGCATAAAGCACAGCACACACACACACACACACACAGAGCAGCACCTCACTATTGCCAGAACCAAGCAAAGTCACCACAAGGCAGTGATTGCCCTTCCAGTAGATATTTAACCACGTGCTTCTGTTCAATCATTAACCTAGAGCCCATTTTCTCAGGTGTCTCTCCGCATAAAAAGAAGTTACTGGTCCGGTGCCAAGCAAACAGTGATCTCAAAAAAACCCATGAACTCTCAGTTTGGCTGGTTTAAATGAACCGAGATATTAGTACATCAGGAAAGATGGGCATATTCATGACACGTTTTCAGGCCACAAAGCATCAGTTCCTCCAGTACCAAAGACTCCTTAACAGGGTCTTAAGAACCAAGCTGCAAACTCTCGAATATTATACCTTTCCAGCATAAAAATAGCCAGAATTTTTCTTTTTTGGTTCTCCAAATACATGCTTAAACTTTAAAACCATCTCTTAGGAACCGCAGCAACGAGCAGCAAAATCCAGTGTGCTTTACTGGATGCTGGAACGCCTCCACTTGTATTGCTTGTCTTCAAAGAAGAATGCCTATAAATACTTAAAGGCCAGGCATCAAGAGGATGGGGTCAGTCTTTTTTCAGTGGTGACAAGTGAGAGGACAAGAGGAAACGGGCACAAACTGGAACATAGAAAGTTCCATCTAAACATGAGGAGGAACTCCTTCACTTTGAGGGTGGCAGAGCCCAGGAACATGCTGACCAGAGAGGTGGTGGAGTCTCCTTCTCTGGAGACATTCAAACCCCACCTGGACACTTTCCTGTGCAACCTGCTCTGGGTGGACCTGCTCTGGCAGGAGGGAATGGACTAGATGATCTCCAGAGGTCCCTTCCAACCCCACATCATTCTGTGATTCTGTAATACCATTTAATGGAGGAGGAACACACTTTTTAAAAACAAAAAACAGAAACTGCTTATAATCAAATTTTTCTGTAATCCCACTAAATTCTGTTATTAATATGTTAAACCCACCTCTTCAGAACATATGCAGATGTGTCAAAGTGTTCCTCAGAAACACTTTTGGAGCAACAGATTACTGCATCTGTGGAAGTTCCTATCTTCATCCCATAAAATCCTCAGGTCATAACCGTGAATAACAACACGATTGCATCAAAGCACATTTGTGAATGAGTAAACTGAAAGGAAACAGCTGACAGCTTGAGAGTTTCTTTGATTTTTTTAGCCAAGAACTGTAGAGCAATCCTAACTGCTGCAGGGCAAATCTATCTTCTTCCTATCCTTTCTGATACATCTTAACTTTACATAGATTACAAAAAAACATATGAAAACCTCATTATGTCATAACATGAAGGTTTATCTCCCTGGCAATAAAGGTGAGCTCACAGCCCGTCTGCTACAGGCAAACCTTGCTCCCTCTGTTCATGTACACCTCTCTCTGCCATTTCATTTGCCATCTTATTGCCCAGGCAGCTTTACAACGTCTTTCTCATTTATTTTTTTTTTGTAGCTGACCCTTGTCCTGAGTATTTTTCCACAGCTTATTATCACCGCCAAGACTTCTCACTTCGCTTCTCACCTCTTTACCTGCTCAATGAGCTTTAAGTGCCCAGGACAGACCCCTAGGAAACACCACCGGAGGAGGAAACCATTTACTTCCACCTTCTATTTCCTACTGTGGTGATTTCCTTGAGCAAGAAGCCTTTACTTTTGCATTCCATCTGCTTCATTTATTCAACAAACTTTTGGAAACCCAAGCTGACTACACTGATTGGATCCTCTGTATCTATAAGGCGTTCTGAGTTCTCAAAAAAACTACAGGATTCCCCAAGACTGGACACTTGTAAGATTTGGCTGGACATTGTCCTGGGCCAGCTTGTCTAGATCGTGCTTTTGTCAAGAAAAGCTGGACCAGGTAATCTTTGAGGTCCGTTCCAACCTGGGACCTGTGATTCTATGAACATTTCAGACTTTTGCCTGTGAAACAAAGCACATGGCATTCTGAATGGCATAATACACATTGTGAGATGTAGCAAAAATGTGTTTCTGACACATCATTTAACTGCACATAGTGGTATTCCTCCTGACTCCTTGGAACACATGCTATTAGACCATGAGCCAGGAAACAACTGCAATAAAATTATGGAATAGTTTGGGTTGGAAGTGACCTTTAAAGGCCATCTAGTCCAACCCCTCTGTCATCAGCAGGGACATTTTCAACTGAATGAGGCTCCTCAAAGCCCCATCCAACCTGACCTTGAATGTTTCCAGGGATGAGGCATCTACCATCTCTGAGCAGCCTGGGCCAGTGTTTCACCATCGCTCACAGTAAAGAATTTCTTCATAATAGTTAAGTCTAAATCTTTGCTCTTTTAGTTTACCCCTTGTCCTGTCACAACCAGCCCTGCAAAAAGGTCCCTCCCCATCTTTCCTGTAGGCCCTTTAGGGACTGGAAGGGGCTCTAAGGTCTCTCTGGAGCCTTCTGTTCTCAAGGCTGAACAACCCCAACTTTCTCAGCCTGTCCTCACAGCAGAGGGGCTCCTGTGCCTCGGAGCATATTGATGGCCTCCTCTGGACCTGCTTCTTGTGTTGGATGCCTCAGAGCTGGAGGCAGCACTGCAGGTGGGGTGTCCCCAGAGGGGAGCAGAGGGGTAGAATCTGCTGGCCATGCTTCTTGTGATGGAGCCCAGGATGCAAGGGGCTTTCTGGACTGCGAGCACACGTTGCCAGCTCATGGCTGGCTTTTCACCCACCAACACCCCCAGGTCCTGCTCTCCATCCCTTCATCCCCAGCCTGTGCTGATACCAGGGGATTGTCTCAACCCAGGGGCAGGACCCTCCATTTGGCCTTGTTGGAACCTCAGGAGGTTCACACAGGCTCACTTTTCCAGCCTGTCCAGGTCCCTCCGGATGGCATCCATCCATCAGGCCTCGTCAACCGCACCATCAGCTGGGTGTCAGCTGCAGGCTTGCTGAGGGAGCNCCACCAACCACCAAGCAGGCAAGAACGCGGCCGCAGCCTCCCCCCCCCGCCCAAGACCCTGCCTCCCGCACTCACCCCACGACCAGGAGCCCCTCGCCTCTGCCGCAGCCGCCCGCCCGCCCGGCACCCCGAACCCTGCGCATGGAGGGGTGGGGGACGGGACACCCTGGGCCTCCCCCCTCACACCCCCCATACCCCCAACCGCGGCAGGGCGGCGAGGAGAAGGAGGAGCAGCAGGAGGAAGAGGAGGAGGAGGAGGAGGGCCGGCGGTACCCGCCCCGCAGCGCCCGAGCGGGTCTGCAGCGGGTCCGTCCGTCCCCCACGTCGCGGGGGGTAAGAGCTGGTCCCCCTCTCAGGACACCCTCAGGGTGCACATCTCCCCCCACCTCTAAACACGCAGCCAAAAAAATAGGCTCATTTAGGGTCTTCCTGCCCAAAGAGGGAAGCCCCCCCTCACCTTCATAGGTGATAAAAAAAAGTTACGCCGCGGTGGACAACTGAATAAAGAATTATCCTGGTTAATTAATTGAGTTCCCTTCCCAACTAGCCCCCTACAAATCATCGATCTGCCGGAGCACGGTGACAGGGCAGAGTATAAACCATAGGATGCAGATTTACGCTACACCATCCATATCTCCAGCCCGTCTATAAATCCTGGTGTCTATGTGCTTTCCTGAAAGCCTCGCTCAGGGGAAAAACATCTGCTCATAAGCAAAAAGAAAATAAGTATTCCTGCATTAAGACTGAAAAATTATGGGGTGTGAAACCTCTGGTTACAAGAAAACAAATGCATTCCTGTGATGTGTAAATTTTCATAACCAAAGTACTACACACTACGAATGGTGAACAGAAAATGACTATGTATTTTTCACCTGATATTTAAAGAATTCTTGCTAAATAGCTTTAAAAAAAAAACCTGCATTCTTCTAATTCAGTAAAACATTAAGAATTGGCTTGTATGTGTGTTGTAACAACTTTCCTTTTCCTTAGCAATCGTTCTCGCAAAGTAGGTTTGTCCAAAATCTCCCTCACAAAATAAAGTATTGCGCTTTGTCAAGCTACAGGTGTATCCAACAAGCAGCTGAAGATCTAGAACAGGAAGTTATGTCCAGGTTAAGAAAATGCAATTTTAACTCTAAATCGCTGTACATGTTCATGGAATGCAAATTTTACGAACAGACCAGTGTAAATCTGTGAGACCTACAACTGTCCTTCCAAGAATATTTACAACATGAAGCAACTCAGTTCTCTGAAACCTTCTGAAGATTTTCTATCCCTTATTTTGTGGGAATATCGCTGTATCTCAGGAGGTGATTCTACCCCTCTACTCTGCGCTTGTGAGACACACACATACACACGAAATACTGTGTCCAGCTCTGGAGTCCTCAACATAGAAAGGACATGGACCTGTTGGAAGAGGTCCAGTGGAGGGCCACGAAGATGCTCAGAGGGCTGGAGCACCTCTCCTGTGAAGACCGGCTGAGGGAACTGGACTTGTTCAGCCTGGAGAAGAGAAGGCTCCGGGGAGACCTTATAGCAGCCTTCCAATATCTGAAGGGACCCTACAGGAGAGCTGGAGAGGGACTCTGTCAGGAAGCATAGTGACAGGACAAGGGGTAATGACTTTAAATTGGAAGAGGGGAGATTTAGATGAGTTATCAGAAAGGAATTCTTTCCTCTGAAAGTGGTGAGACACTGGAACAGGTTGCCCAGAGAACTGTGGCTGCCTCATTGCCGGAGGGGTTTAAGGCCAGGCTGGATGGGGCTTGGAGCAACCTGGGCTGGTGGGAGGTGTCCTTGCCCACGGCAGGGGGGTTGAAACTTGATAACCTTTAAGGTCCCTTCCAACTCTAACCATTCAATAATTCTATGATTTCAACCTACATACCCTGAAACTCTGCTTTGAGTTAAAGGAACTGAACTCAGGCTGGAAAGGGATTTTGTTATCATCTAGCTTTTGGTTACTTCTGCCTTAAAGACCTACCCACACACAGACAAAAATAGTCTTTAAGAGTACTTTGCTAATTTTTTTTTCTCTATTTTCTAATCTGCTAGAAGAAATTAGAAGGAAGGCAATGCACCAGGCCAAGACCACTGGGCAGGGACGATGCCTCTTCGCAGACTTCTCTTGTTCCCACCTGTGAGCAGCAGAGAATGGCAAGCAAAAATGCAGACACAAAGTTATCAAGCACTTATTTCTTTTAATCCTTGTGTTGAGGCTAACAATTAGGGATCTTAGATAGCTAATTACTCTACAAAGCCACAACCAGGAGGAAGACTGACATCCGCAAGCATTGTCTGTGTCCCCGCTGACCGCTGCGCTCACCTCAGCTTCCTCCCCCTATAACATGCCCGATGACTTACACTTCAAAACATTGGAAAAAAGCACATTTCCACAGAACATCAGCACATAGGTAGAGGTGGGGTAGCCTTTTCAAGCTGAAAAAGGGAAGAGAACAACGTCTATGGCACAGACAATTGAAAACAAAAAGAAGAAACCCTGTGATCTTTTCCCTAAATCCCCAAAGCTTGTGCGACAGCCACTTCCAATAACAGTTTATTAATAAACAGGCACATTAACAATGAAGTGTGCTTAAACTGGTTCTACTGCGTGTAAGTGGTTTACTTTAAAAGCAGTGTTCACAGCACAGAGCTAACGTGCAAAAATCATCCTATAAAGGCTGGATTACCCTCTGTCAAACTGTTGGGCACACTGTTTAATTCAGACTGCTCCGAGTCACTACGTTTCCTCACAGGAGAGAAAATAACAGTCTCCAAGCAAACTGTGTCAAAGCAAAGGAAAACACAAGGCTGCTCATGAGTTTGGGTGACGCGAGAAAAGGATCTTGACTGAAATAGAGCAAAATAAGAACACAAAACAGGAAGAGAAAAGGCTCGAGCGAATGAAGCAGAATGTGTCTCCACAGGAATTTTAAGATACCTGTTTATTATAAAGGAGCATGGGGGGAGTAGGGACTCCTGGACAGTAAAACAGTCTTAAATTAGGTCCACCTTAAATTTATATACTCATTGCAAGAAAGATTTGATTTTTTTTCCTCCCCTCTTTCCTAAAGCAACCCGCAAAATTTGTCCCGTTGCTTAGACCATAAAGGGACAAATACAATAAGCCAACTAAGCACAGAAGTTTCACAGTTGCTTTTAAAGGTCAAACTGTGCTACAGAATTGTTTATACCATCAACCTCAGAATGCTGTACAGAAGTAAGAGAGCCCTTTGGTCTCCGTTAAGAAAAGAGGAAGAGGGCATCAGATACAAGAAAAAGTAGACTAAACAAGAAGAAAAAATAAGCCTATATGGACAAAAAGCTTAAATAAATCAAAAAATAAAAATAGTAGAACTTCATGTTTTCTTTCCCATTACAAGCGAGGGAAAACATGTCCCATGGGGGGACGTGAAGAGCTTGATATGAAGGTGTAAGAGAAATTTAAAAGAGAAGTTCTGGGACAGGACAAGAGAAAGGCAAGAGAAATGATGAATATGGAAGGAGAAATGTTTTGAGATTAATTGGAAGAAAAAGGAAAAAAAGGTAGAGGATATGAAGAGACCTATCATAAGATGGACAAGCTACTACTTTGCATGAGGCTTTAAAGACAAGGAGCTGGAAGGTGGTATGTGAGGCCAGACTTCTGAAGGGGGATAGGATGTATGATGTCATCAACAGCAGATTATTTTCACAGCGAATTTGAAAAGCAATTAAAGAGAATGCAAATCAGAAATAGTAGATAGAAAGGTGTCCTCTCAAGTCAGAAAGAAAAGCTGAAGTGGAAGCAAAAAACAGACTTGGAAAGACCTCACTTTTCTACAATTACTTCCACAACCCTGATTTGGAATTGGAGCGTGTTATAAAAGGAGGTGCCAAAAGGCATTCAAGCAGGGGAATGAAGAAAAGTCAATGAACAGAGAAAAATGCTAACTTTACATTATTTATACATGCACATTAGATATTTCTAACAGATGAGTAAAGGGCTATTTTGTAGCCACAGCCTCCAACAAAAATATTTATTACACATGGCTCCATCATCACCAATGTATAAAATACTAATTTCTAATAAAGCTGCTGCTTTGTTGTCTCCGAGAATTCATTTTCTCAGATCTCCCCTTTTCTTTACATATTCTTCTCTCTTTTGGAAGGATGATTTGTAACAAATGTGAATATACTAAACACATCACACTCCCACAGATGTTTATTTACTTATTTTTTTCAGGCAGACTCAGAGGACCTTTAAGAAGACAAGGGCACTTTTAACCTTTGGTAACATGTTCAATGACCACAAAATGATGGTCAGCACTGAACAACGCTGGCAGATCCTGCAGGAGGTGTATGGCAAGGCCCTGCTGTAGCAACAGTCTTCAGAGCCAAGCATACTTACGTGTAAGGGACACGGCTTAGTGGTGATTTTGGCAGCGTTGGGTTGATGGTTGGACTCGATGATCTTAAAGGTCCCTTCCAACCTAGACGACTCTATGATTCCATCATTCTGTGTGGTTAATACAACAGCACCAAATTCTTTCTTCAGCCATCTGGACCTTTTATCAGGCAGATCCAGTGACTTTTACAACTGTTGAAAACACTCCGTTTGGCTCAGCCTTTAATTACTTATTGCAGTAATACGAAAGAAACCAAGGTAGATGACAACAATGCCTGTTCCTGCCTACAATCCCCACTCTTCAGCTTTCTCAGAGTTAAGACAATTCTGGCATATCTTGAAAAGTCATCTCTGGAACAGCTTAGCTGAGGTAACTCCAATAGGTGCACAGTAAATGGAACAGAAACATGAGAAATTTAATATATCTTTCACCTAGCCTTCCACAGAAAAATATTTTTAAGATAGCTACCCATATCCGCTTGGTCTGTTGGCTTAGAAATGACATCACTCAATGAGGAGGCAAAAAAATCTGCCTTGGAAGGTGGTATAACAAACATTTACTATCTAAGCTTCCAGCAACAAAACATCTTTACCTCTATTTTTCCTGAACAGCTTGACAGATAGCAAAGATACACCCCACAAAATGATAGCACTTGTCCTTGTTGATAAGTGATGATTTTCTCTTTGTTCCTTTATCTATTAATGAGCATTGTCAACAGCACTTCAGTGCTTCCAGTCACCCTGTTCAATGTTCAGTGAAGCTGACTGAATTTATCTGAAGCTTCAAAATAAGAACCTTTCTCAGAGTTTTTCTACTGTTAGCATTTAATCATACCATCTGATTGGGCCCTTCCTTTTTCAGAAATGGCACTTACTGTCTTTGAATCTATATACGGGTTACTGATAGTTTGATAACTAGACTACCCTGAGAGCCGAACTGTTGGTGAGTTTTCAAGTGACAACCTTTTTGATCTGACCAAATTAACATCATTTGCCACAGTGTCAATTTTCTTCATATGTTGCTAAAAATCATTTCCTTCATAAAAGCCACACTTGGTTCTAAAAGAAGACAGCTTTGGAATACACTGCCTTCAGCTCCAGAGATGAGGTAATCTTGAAAGACTTTGCCAAAGGAATTTCATCACCCATCAGTGCAACACAGCTGATCAGCTGAGGGTGGTGGAACACTGGAACAGGTTGCCCAGTGAGGTGGTTGAGGCCCCTTCCTTGGAGATATTCAAGGTGAGGCTCAACAAGGCCCTGGGAACTATAGTCTAGGTAGGCAAATGGCCTCCAAGAAGGCTATGATTTGGTCTTACCCTTCTGTTTCGGGGAACAACTGCCTAATGGCTAGTTGGAAAAACAATGACAATGTCTTGGGCAGCAGTACATTAAGAGAAGGGCCCACTGCTACTCAGATTCACCACTCCTCTTTGCTTCCACGTAGCAGCATGTTCCCTCAGGACCCGAATGCCAGAGCACCTCCCAGGGGTTCCTCGGTGCTTCTCCCCATAGCCATCCACACTTTGTTAGTCCCCTGTGGCAGCCTTCTGCACACAGCATTCACTACCTGCACTTAAAACCACCTCTTCTATCCAAGACCTGCTTCTCCAGCACACATATAGTATCCTCCTGCATTTTCAGGGCTAGTTCTAAAGAGTTGGAGAAAGGGAAAAACAAGCCATAATGTTTAATACAATAATAATAAGTGGGCATATACCATCTTAGATGGGAATTTATAATACATACACTCGAGTGGAATGCCTACTACTAGGCATTGCACACTGAAATAGATTTAAAGCTTTTGGAGCCACAACCTGTGTTGACTTCTGCTCCCAGCTCTGTAAGACAGAGAAACAATAAACTGTACCAATCTTAAAAATGAGCTTTTGCCTATAGTTATTTTACTCTTCTCCAAATTTTGAATTAATTTCAAAATTATAAAGCCTTTAAAATGCCATGAGCTTTTAAGTGTTTCACATATATATATTTTAAATCTATTTCTAATCTTGGTTCACTGTGAAAGCATAAACACAATTATAATACTTGGTTCTAGGAAATACAAACAATTTCTGTGAGCAAGATATGCATGTTAAATACCTCTTCTATTTATAGCAGCAAATCTGGCTTTTTAATATAAATTATGAATTAACATTAAGAAAAAATACTATCATCTTAATTAACTGCAATAATAAAGAATGCTAATTAGCGTCTTAGAGAAGGTGTTTTATTTCTTTGGGTCTGAGAGGAGGCTTTTACTGCTGCAGGATCAAGTGTCTGTGAACACAGAGGGAGGCAGAAGCACCCTAACAAAACACTTGGAAGCTGTCCATGAGACTTTCCCTGTGTATTGTTCTGACTGATGTACATTTGGAATTTCATTTAATATCTTTTTGTGAAAAACTGCTTTCATCACCATAACATTGAGGAGATCAGAACAATTTTTTCCATTCTGTTCATTAAACTCTGAAGAAAATTGGATAGACAATAAATCATTCCAAACAGGTGCAGAACTTCTTCCTCTCTGAACACTGGATTTAAAAAAAAAATAAAATAAAAGTCTTTGAAATGTTGTATGGCAACAGCTCTACAGTACTGATTGACTGTAGCAACACAAGTGTGGGGAGTTCTTAAGACCTTAGGCTGTATTTCCTCAGGTATACTAAGGTATACAGGTATTCTCCTTCCTCTGGGACCACAGGCACCCCTGGTGTGAGATGCTAAGATGTCACATCATGTCTCTAAAAGCTTCTGTAGCCCAACAGACTTGAGGACCTAAAACTTCTCTACCCTTGCTACAGCATGGCTTCCATGATATTGACTAAAAAACAAAGAAACAACACTTCATCTATCCCACCACCTCAACCTGTCCTCCATAAAAACCCAAGACTATAAACTCTTTAAGGCTTGCTTTGCCTCTCATAGAAAAATAGTGTTTATGTTGAAATTTCCAAGTTTAAAGATCTCTTTACCCACCACAATGTAATACAATCAGTCTGCTTATAAATAAACTCCTTTCATTGCAAGCAATGAAGTTGTTTAATAGTCTCTTGTCTTAAATACCTTACAGAATTTTGCAGTGAGGCCAAGACACGAAGTTACAATGTTGAGAAAGATAATCACCACATCTAGTCTGCTCTTCACACCATGAAAACTGTCCCTCGACTCTTGTTCACTTAAATAATCCAACAACGTTCAATACTCAATTTCATCCGTGAGGTTGCCATTAGCGGTATCACACAGCACCAAGTGCTTCAATACTCAAAGAAAAGATTACATGGCAGAAGCCTCTCCCTCTGATCCTGTAGCCATAATCAAGAAAAATAAGGACACAACTGGAATGCTGCCAGTACCACGAGCACACCTCCTCCAGTGCTTATCTCAAGTACTAATCAATCTTGCAATATCTTGCCAAGAGCAGCATGTAAGTATGTTGCAGTTGAGGTGCATCAGCCCCAGCAGAGGGATCACACACTGCTGATGGACAGTGTGCACTTAGGTCACCTCCAGCTGCACATCCATGAGAAGTCCCTTATACCCACAGCCACTTTTTGGTCGTGAAGAAGAGCCATCAAGTCACTGTGCTAATCCTCAGTGTATTTTGATTGCTATCAACTTGTTAGCACCAAGGAAAAAAATAGTAAGACATAAAATCCTTTCATCTGTTAAGCAATTACTCCAATTAAATTGCTATTAATGGAAGTACCCTGGGCCACTGACAATGTCTTCTAAAACATTTTAAACAGCAATAAAACCAGTCCCAGGGGAACTTTGTTTGGGTAATCAAAAGCTTCCTACGTGTAACTATCAATAATATCATATCATATTCCATAATTTACAAATTCAAATCTGAACTCTAGGCAAGGAATAGTAAAGTTTTCAATATTTAATTGAGATGCTGCTTCTCAAAGCTTAAGTGGAAGCATCTAATTAAAAAATGCTAATGTGGAAGGATAGACTTTCCTTGTCAAAGTGATGTATCTTATTCCTTCTTCTACATCTCTCTGGTTTGCTTTTGTTTCTTTGAAGGCAGACAATACCTTATCAGAATAAGCTTGGCTGCTAGGAATACAATATTTGAAATCCCACCATGCATACAAGAGTAAAACAATTAGGGGATAATTAGGGGATATCACTGTTTCAATAGCAATCTGAAATAAGCATTTTGCTGTATGCAACCAGTTTTAATCTAATAGGGTTTATTCATCATCCCAACACAACCAATTAGTTCATCTTAAGAGTAGATTTCATACTAGAATTTATTTTTTTTTAAATTATAAAAATCATATGTACTTCAACAGGAATACTGGCTTGTACGGCATTATCCTTGGCTTTATTTTTAGTATCAAAAAAAGAGGAACAACTAGTGAAGGGTTTGTGTTCCTATTTGTATTATTTTCACAGTGTTATATAGCCTAGTCATCTGGCAATTATAATAATTTGCTCTTTGCTAAAATAAATTTCTACATATCTAGGTAAAAGTGTGTATTTACAAATATGTATTGTCACTGGTTATCCAGGGGAAAAAAAACAACAATCTAAAGCACCTTTACATGATGCTGACATTAGGGCTGGCAGGGACAGTTCAGAAAAGCAATCCTGGAGTCATCATGGGCTCAATATACAGTGACAACCAAAGCCACCAACAAAATGCTAGTCCACATCGGGAAAGATCCCGAGACAGAAATGGAAAAGCAACACCGGGCTGCTGAGGAAAACCTTCTTGTGTCTGCAAACAGAAGGCTGCGCACAGTTCTTGTCCTTGCACCTCAAGAAAGACATACCGGAATAGGAACAGGGCTAGAAACCTGATCAAGGGAATAGTCACCTTCAGAAGGAAGGCTAAAAAGGCTGGGACTCTTGGAGAAGACTAAGAGATGATGTGCTGAAGGTTTACCAAATCATAGAAGAGGTAGATGAATTAGAAGATGAATGAATAATTACTGCACCTTGCAACACAAGAGCTAGAAACACTCCGTGAAATCAGCAGATCAGATCAGGCTTAGAAGAAAAACTTCTCCCCCCCTCCCCCACCCCCAAAACAGAGCAGGCAGTGACTTTCAAAAATTTGCTCCTACTAGAAATTGCAGAGGCAAACACCACCGGCACATTCAAAAACAGATCAGCCACATTCACAGACATCAGGCCAGTAAACTGATTCCAAAAGGACTAAGGAGGTGCCTACCTTCAAATGTAATTACTCTAAGGACCATGGATGCTGGGGAGTAAGCACAATATCTCTGCCAGGGAAGAGCTAGAGACTGATTCAGAAAGCCATTGGAATATTATGCTACATGGAAACCAAGAGGTTCTAAAATCCCACTGAAAATTTAACAGAGTACTAAAGAAATTTCCATCTTGAAGAGGTAAAACCTTAACTTTCCAAAACACGTTCATTCCCATTGACACCTGAGAAAATATAAATGTTTTTCCTGAATATCACTAATATAAAAGATTAGTGTGTTTTAGCATTGCAGAGGTCACAGATACAGAGTAAGAGTACAAAATTCTCTACCAATACATTAATACAACTTTTACTGACTTTAGGAAGCTCTCCAGCATTAAAAATGCTATGAAACCATTATCTGCTTTACTCTGTACCTTTGCTTTAGCAAAATATCCCCAACTGAACCCCCACAGCGTGCAAACTTCACAGCCACCCTTTATCTTCGGCAAGACCTCGACATTTTCAAGGCATCGCTTGGAGATGAAACTCAAGAAGCATCCAAACAGAGTTTTGTAGTTTCACACCAGCTACTGACACTTTAGAAAAGGCTGGGGGAGTTCAGGGGAGGGAGAGACCCCCACAGGAGATTGGGGGAACCCCAAAGAGAAGGGAGATGGACCTCAAAGGGGAAGGGGGAAGACCCCAAAGGAGGGGCACTCCATGGGATACAGGGGGAACCCCACAGGAAACGGGAGGGGAAGAAAGAGACCTAAAAGGAGCTGAGAGAATTCTACCGCAAG
>VXBJ01002472.1:356827-374673 GCA_013400055.1 Nycticryphes semicollaris | reverse complement strand
AAGACCCCCAAAAAGGGATGAGAACTTCAAAGAATGGGGGGGCACCCCCAAAGGACAGGGAAGGAAACCCTCATAAGGGTGGGGAAGATCGGGAGATCTCAAAGGCGGGGGGGGCGGAACTCCACAGGATGGGAGACCCCCCAAAGGAGAGGGAGGGGACCCTGCAANTCCCACTGAAAATTTAACAGAGTACTAAAGAAATTTCCATCTTGAAGAGGTAAAACCTTAACTTTCCAAAACACGTTCATTCCCATTGACACCTGAGAAAATATAAATGTTTTTCCTGAATATCACTAATATAAAAGATTAGTGTGTTTTAGCATTGCAGAGGTCACAGATACAGAGTAAGAGTACAAAATTCTCTACCAATACATTAATACAACTTTTACTGACTTTAGGAAGCTCTCCAGCATTAAAAATGCTATGAAACCATTATCTGCTTTACTCTGTACCTTTGCTTTAGCAAAATATCCCCAACTGAACCCCCACAGCGTGCAAACTTCACAGCCACCCTTTATCTTCGGCAAGACCTCGACATTTTCAAGGCATCGCTTGGAGATGAAACTCAAGAAGCATCCAAACAGAGTTTTGTAGTTTCACACCAGCTACTGACACTTTAGAAAAGGCTGGGGGAGTTCAGGGGAGGGAGAGACCCCCACAGGAGATTGGGGGAACCCCAAAGAGAAGGGAGATGGACCTCAAAGGGGAAGGGGGAAGACCCCAAAGGAGGGGCACTCCATGGGATACAGGGGGAACCCCACAGGAAACGGGAGGGGAAGAAAGAGACCNGAGAGGGGAACAGCCCCCAACCCCCCTTAGGTCTGGGGGCGCGCACTCACGCCGGGCACCGCGGGCTACCGGCCGCCTCATCGCCGCCGCTCGCCGCCGCCGCCGCTTCCTCGCCGATGCCGGGCAGGGCGACCAGCCGGGCCTTGGCCCCCGCCCGCCCCCCGGGCTCCCTGCCCGCCGCTGCCGGGAGCGGGGTACGCAAACCGGGGGTGCCGGGGACGCGGCGGAGCTTGGGCAGGAAGGCGGCGGGGTCCAGCCCCGCCAGTTTCATGGCCAGAGCCCCCGCCCGCCGCCGCCGGCCCGGGCTCCCCGCCGCCTCCCGCCCGGTTGCCAGGCGAAACAAACCCGCCCTGGGCGGGGAACGAAGGGGGCGAGGAGCCGCCGTCGGCCTGCGCGGCCCAGGGACACCCAGAGCCTGTGGCGTTTTCCTTTTGATTAAAACTACACCTCACGTTAAAGGGCAGAAGCCAAGTCCATCTGCCAGGGGCGCAGGGCCCGGCTTCATGCCCCTCCTGTGGGCGCTGCACCCATTTCTGTGCAGAAAGGGTTTTATCAGAAACAGGGAGCAAGATTAATCCAACCCCTTTATGAAACAGTTTGGGTTGGAAGGGACCTTTCAAGACCACACAGTCCAGCCCCACGGCCATGAGCAGGGGCATTTTCAACTAGACCGGGCTGCTCAAAGCCCCATCCAGCCTGGCCTTGGAACACCTCCACTAATGGGGCGTCTACCACCTCTCTGGGCAGCTTGTTCCAGTGTCTCACCACCCTCACAGGAAAGAAATTCTTCCTAATATCTCATCTAAATCTACCTTCAGTTTAAAACTGATACCCTTCGTCTTACGGCTCCATTCCCTGCTCAAGAGTCCCTTCCCATTTCTCCTGGAGCCCCTTTAGGGACTGGAAGGGGCTCTTAAGGTCTCCCCAGAGCATTCTCCAGACCAAACACCTCCAGCTCTCTCAGCCTGTCCTCACAGCAGAGGTGCTCTAACCCTCTGATCATCTCCATGGCCTCCTCTGGACCCTCTCCAATAGGTCCATATTGTTCTTAAGTTCATGCCAGCAGCAGTTTGGGGACACAGTAACACCTGGACAGGGCAAACATTCTGTCAACTTGAGAATATGGCAAATGACATGACCCTTGGCAGCATACAAAAGAGCAGCACAGGCTGAAGGACAGTAGAATTCCTTTAGACATGATCTTACATCAAGCAACTAGCTGCACCATCAACTTAAAGCTGGCAGCTGCTAGAAGATGACAACCAAGGGTACAAAGTGGGGAATCTTATCCCAGCCTTGTCTTCTTAGCACATCAAGGAGTGCCGTGAGTTGGCAGAGGGGAGCACACATGACACCAAATAGAGGACTGAGGTTCGAAATTGGGATATCCCTGTCCTTTTTTCATACAAACTGAAATAAATGTGTGCTGATCAAACCTGATGGAATGGGCCCACATAAATCTAAGAGCAGCAGAGTCTGCATTTATTCCCCATGATACCGAAACACCTTGACTGAGCCACAGTTGACATGGCATTATTGACCACGTTGGTGTGTTGCTTATTTATCGCAGCAGCAGCCCCAAAAGCAACCCTGTGTGAAGACCTGGAATAGAACCTATGATGAACATCACTGTCTCTCACTTGTTCATCATTCAAGAACCAAAGAAACAGTCAGGTTCCACCCCAAAGCTACAGACTTGAGGATAACAACAAGTTTGGAACTACTTTTAATTTATTTGGAATCCAACTCCTCACTAAGTCACCATAATATAGTCTGATGCTGCCTACTGCGAAGAAACTACCCAGCTCCTATTTGGACTGTTAATCCTGAAAGAACTCTCACCTCTTTGCCACAGTAAGCCCATTTGTTTACTCTCAATAATATTTTCAAACAAATGTACAGGAGCAGAGCAGAAGTAGGTGAATTCCAGACAAGCAGGGAAAATTTACATGTAAATTTAATGTCAAGTATATTTGATGATTAGCATTGTTAGAGCTTATTGCTTTTGTAGTTATTTTTTCTTAACGTTAGTCTAATTCTCATTGTGAGCCTTTCTAATGTCTTTTTTCTATTGTAAAATATTTTAATCTGAACCTGTGTAGACTGCATCATCACGTTTTTATCATTTAAAATTATTTTCACTCATCAGCAAGTACTTTCATTTTGCATTCTTAGCTATATTACAAAACTAAGCATCCATAACATGCTTTATCAAGGTTCTGAGACCAGTTTGGGGGGCATTTGTAGTAACAAGAAAAACCTTTATAGAATTTAGCCACTCTGTCATTTGTCAGGGTTTAAGGGCCAGAAAAGAGCATTCAATCATCCAGCCTGACGTTTCCTAAACAATTTGTATTGCTGCGGAGTGAGAAATTCAGCTATTATGTGTCATTACAGATTTAGGAAAGGTAAGAACCCTTTCTCATGTTAGCCTTTAAATAAGAGAAAGAACAACTGACGTGGAGAGTACCTGGCATCCCATCCTTACCCCCTCTCCTCCTCAACTTTCATGGCCTAAGCAGGAAGAGAGAATTTGTCACTTGGCCTGAAAAGGTCAGAAAGATGAGATGAAAGCACCACAATGGGGATAATCCTATTACTGTAATTAGGGAATCATCATCTATCACTTCAGCTGTAAACAAAAGCCTTGTTTTGTTTTCACTCAGGACTTCCTGAGCAAGTGAAGACAGTCCCCTTCACTCTTCAGTGCGTGCAAAATCTATTTCATTAATTATTTTTCTCATTGACAGTCTCTGTCATCATGGCACATACAAACCTATTAAAAAACAATGTTTTCCATCTATGCATAAAACAAATCACAAGAAAAAAAAACCAGCTTAAAATATTAAGTATTGAACCACCTGAAAGTTGTTTTCTAAAGCAGTAATTTTTTTTTTTTATAGGAGTAAAATCCAGTCTTGGATTAATTGTGGTATTGAAACTGATGAGGGAAATGTTAGGGGAAAAAAGCAATTTAAAGATATTCCTAAGGGATCACACACCTACTAAAAACTGACAAAAGTTTTATAAGGTCCTTGGAGCAGCCATTAAATATTAACAAAAACATACAGATCTCTATCTAGTGTCTAATTTACAATAAACTGTGCTCAAACACTCCATAGACTTGTAGCCACACAAAACACAATGAACATCCTTTCAGAGCATGCTTTGCTGGTTCTCAGCTCTCCCCAGGTCAAGCTGCTGGCTCACATGTTTGAATCTTACTGCTCTGGCAATGGCCAACTAGCACATGTTTCTGTAAACTATATTAGGGGAAAAACAAACTAGGTTAATAGATAACAAATTAAACTACAGAATTCTGATTTCTTTACATTTTTATTTTCATTATCAAAGGCAAAACTACATACAGTCATACGGAAGGAAATAAAAAATTTGAAATCAATCTACTTCTGAAGTTTTTTTCTCCCACTCTATCTGTACCTACAGTCACAGTAATATTTCTGATATGATTTTAAAATATTTCGTTTGGAGAGTTATTTTTTTCTTGCTGTTTCACTAGTATCAGTTTTTGGTAACGAAATTACAGTAGCACCAAGCCCCCCCCAAATTTTTTTCTAGTTATGCTATGTCTAAATACCTATGCCCTCACTCATTATACAGGCGCATCAGCTGTGCCTTGGTCGTGTTTCACATTGATTTCAAGTTCTGTTTAAAGGCCCGTGTATAGTTTTATGCACATTCAAAGAATTAAGGTGATATCTTTCAGTATAAATGTCATAGAATCATAAAATGGTTTGGGTTGGAAGGGACCTTAAAGATCATCTAGTTCCAAGCCCCTGCCGTGGGCAGAGACACTTTCTACTAGACCAGGTTGCTCAAAGCCCCATCCAGCCTGGCCTTGATGTACTCATAAATATGCAATAAAATTACCCCATAACTCAAGTCTGTGCTTTCAAAATGCTCTTCCGCCAGCTCTATGAATATCATTATGAAAGACATTTCACTAGGGCAACAAAGATGATTAAGGNCCAACTCTGACCATTCCCTGATTCCGTGAGTAAAAAAAAAAAAATTAAAAAATTAAATATTTTAAAATAAAAATTAAATCAGGTGACTGAAAATCTGAAACTTTTTCAGATTTTTTTTCAGACTGATAGTCTGAACATCTGTTTTTGATAGTCACCAGCACTAGCCCCACCCAGAAGGCATAAGCAGCCCTTCACTGCATGTTCTGAACAGGCTCTCCACAAGGTCAGGTTTCTTTCCGTGGCTTTGTCTTAAAACAAAGGATTTAAACCTCACTTGGAAACTCTGCTACGTTTCTCGATTTTGACTACAGAAATAATTGTGCATGCTACTTACTGTGCTTCCCATGGAAAGCTTTCAAATTTTAGTTTCACTGAATCTCCCCTTGTGTTATGAAAGCAAGCAGTAGTATCCATTCTACCTTCTACACAGAATAATTTGTTACTTTATCCGTAGTGCATGCTCTTTTGCATATTTCTTTGAAGTAGAGTGTCTATGTCATCTCTGCACTATATCAGATGGACACTGTTTCTAGGACATCAGTCATTCTCACTGCTTTTCAGAATTTCAACCACATTTTTGATCCACAGACTGGAATGACTATCAATCGTGATCCATATTAACATGTTACTTCAGTGCAGGTAAATTAAAATACCAGCAAAATCTGAATACAGACAAGAAAATTTAAATTATAGTAACTCTTACGCATCTTTCCAGCATGACAAACATTTTTAAAGTCTTCCTGGGGGCTTGTTAGTTTCCCAATGATAGAAAATAGTCAATAAAATGAGACCTTAATTAAAATCTGTACTTTAAAACTTCACTGTGCTGTACTATTTGATTTAAGTGCCATCACTAATTGCTGATGAAACGCACTGACTCGTTCTTCCTGGGCTGGCCAGTTCAAGATGCAGCGAGATCTGAACATTCCTCTCCTCATCTGAAGCGCATGATACAACTTGTAATCCTGAATATCTTGAAGAAAGATCAATATGATGGAGTCCCGACTTTGCTCAATAGCTTGCTGACGAGCATAATACACCTTAAATCTAAAACAAACATAAGACAAAAAATACATGTTTTCTTTCATGTGGAGGGAAAAAAGGACAAACAGCTCTTTTGACGGCTCACAAAATAGCACACTGCAGACTTCAGGGGTCTTAATGTCTATTCTATGATATAGAACTATCATTACTTATATTAAATTAGTTACCTTCTAACTAAAGAAAGAAATCATCCTCTAAAAAAGTAACCTGAGTCTTGATACAGCCCTGTTTAGTAAGGTTCCTTTCTTTTCAAGATCACTACCTAAGAGAGGTGAAAAGACTCATTTAAAGGCAAACAAAAATCATCTTTGGATGCTAGTGATCTCACCCACTATTGCTGTTATTTCAAATATGTAATTTTAAGGAAAACAGTCTGCACAGGTGGCAGCTTGAATTCTGAAAGAAAATACATTGACTGCAAGATTCAAATTTCCACTAGTGTACATGTGGGGCAATTAACTTTATTAACTTAGGAATTACCCTAAAGTTACAATACAATAAATATATGAAAGTAGAATTTGCATGGTATTTTTTATTAAATAGCATTTTTTATTACATTACAGAAGAAAAAAAGATTAACTTACTAAAAAGATCTGCTACGAAATTTCCCCCTTTATATTTAAAATTGTATATATCCTACTCACTTTTTGCACCAGGGATCCTGCAAGAGGTGTTCAGTCACAACAAAAATAACCTTCCTGCTCTTTCTTATACTGTTAGCTGTGGCTTCGAATTCAGATATGCCCGCTTCAAAGTCCCGTTCTTCTAAACAAAACCTAATTTGGAAGTGGTTATTTTCTTCCAGAGACATTAAATTCTTAGACACCCAATCCCTGTCCTGTCTTGCATGAATAACATAGGCATCAAAATCAAACTCTTCCTGTTGTCTGTCCAGTTCTTTAAAACCAAGTATTCGATTTACGGAAATATTCCAGTAGAAAGCTATTCTCCACCCTTCGAAATGGATGGTAAGAACAGTAAAAATTACTAGCATAACAACAGTGCTAGTGATCACGAACAGAAGTTTAAATGGAGCGCTGTCTTTGCAGGTCGAGCTATCAAAATGCAGCACCAGACTACCGTGATATTTAGGTGGGGTGTTGCAAACGTAGTGGGACTTCAATTCGGGTATATACGCTTGGGTGACGTTGAGCCAATCAGCAAACCAAGCGATGCTTTCACAGGTGCAATCGAAAGGATTGGAATCCATCCTTAGTACTCTCAAGCTCTTGAAAGCGGGGCCGAACACTTTTTCTTCCACTGAGGTTATCAGATTTTTCTGCAGGTTCAATGAGTGCAGAGAGACTTGGTCATCAAAAAGAGTGGCTGGAAGCAAATTCAAGTTATTCGATCCTAAATCCAGGTTTTTTAATTGAGACAGACCCTTGAAAACCTGAACTGGAATCTCATCGAGCCCATTTGATTTTAAATTAAGAATACCCAGGTTGGGAAGACTTTTTAAAAAAAGAACAGGGCCACCTGGATTTGCCTGTTTCCAAAGTCGCGCCAAATTATTGTGCTGCAAATCCAGAATGTCAAGTTTGTGAAGTCCATCAAACAAGTCTTCTTTTATGTTTGCTATGTTGTTATTGCTGATGTCCAGGACGGTCAGATTTTGTAGAGGACGAAAAGGTGAAGGAGAAACTGCCAGATTACTGCAACCTACCTTCCTCAGCATCAGCTTTCTAAGGCTTGGGACAAAAATGAAGGATTCGCTTCGCAAAGCCAGGTTTTTATTATAGGAAAGATAAATATCTTGTATGTTATTGAGACCTTTAAACTCATGACCTGTGAGCTCTTGACTGATTTCATTCAGACCGAGATCGAGAATTTTCAGGTGCCTCAAGGAGGAAAACGCCCCACTTCCTATTGTAGAGATTCTTGTTTTTGTGAGGTTGAGAACCTGCAAACTGGAATTAGCAAGCGATGAAAATGTTTTATTAGTTATTCTTTGTAAGTTTATGTTGCAGTTGCAGAGACTCAGGTACTTCAGGTTGTTCAGACCTGTGAACGTATTGGCAGTAATTCCTGGAAATTTGTTATTATCCATTATAAGGTATTCCAGGTCATATAACCAACGAAAAGAAAAATCTTCAATTTTCCCAGTAACTGAATTTATCAGAGTCAGATGTTTGAGGCTGGATAATCCATTAAATAAACGTGCAGATATATGAATGTCAGTATTTTTCAGGTTTAAGTACTGTAAGTTTGATAGCCACAGAAATGAGTCATCTTCTATCAAAGACAGGGAGTTTTGGGAAAGGTTTAAAATGGTAAGATTTGTTCCTTGCAGTCCCTGGAAAGTTGAGTTGCCAATGTACGAAAGCGTCACGTGGCTCAGGGAGAGGTTCTGAATCGCCGTGTTTGATAATTCTGTACAAAGCTTTTTCGTACCATTTTCACCCAGTTCAACATTGTTCAGGGTGAGGCCAAACAGATTTCCAATCGCCTGCAAACATCCCGTGTGAAACTGAAAGGAGAGGAGAAAGGATTTTGATCTAAACAAGGGGACTGTCTAAGAAAGTTGACCTATAAAGTCAAAATTTGCAAAGGTTTTCAAATTAGATTTTCAAGCAGGATATAACTCCTACGCTCGGATTTTTCCCCAGCCAAAGTCAGTCAAACACTTCTTGGAGTTTACACATCTTGTGATAATAGCTTTAAAATTTGTAACAAGATGATCATAATTCTGAGTAGTGCTCATTTAGAAGAAGATAGAAAGTTGCTTGGTGAGATGCAAGTTAATTACAATTGTGTATCCGACTAGTAAAACTCCAGTTTTACTGGTAAAACTTCTGCACCAGCAGAATCTTAGAAATTGAGATAGTCCCTTCCCTCAGCTTGCTTTTCTTGGTATCTGCTAGAGATAGCAATATACCGGTGCAAAAACCAGATATACTGTAAAAGAGTTACTTAGGACTTCAGAGAGCAGAGAAGAAACCCAGTTTCTCTGTGTGAGCAGAAGCTACAGTCGTTAAACGTGATGCTACACACTTTCTTCCACAACATAAACCACAAGCCTCCATCGTAGTGCTGGCCCCTCACCTTGAGGCAGATACTAGATGAATTATTAAGTACTCCATTTGTCAGAATGATCCAAATGCGTGAGGCTGCTTTGCAGACGGCAGTACTGGGAAATCAGAGCAGGTTAAACTGGCATAAGGTATCACTGCCCAAGAAAGGAGCAGTCCCATCTACTTATCCACATGCCAGTATGGCTATATGCCCAGTGGTGTGGTGAACCATGCAGGGAACCAGCCTGACAAGCTAACCGAGCCAAAAAGGATCAGTAGAGTTTCCCCAGTGACCCAGAGCATGGCCTCACTAAAGCTTCTACGTGAAAGAGGGAGGGATGAAGAGGCCAAAGGAAGGAGGACAGTGGGATTGCCTCTTAGCAGCGGTACAAGCTTATGCCACTTTAAAGTATTCTTGTAATTTCAATCTACATGTTCTCTACAGGTCAATCAACTGGGGAAAAAAACCCCAAGCAAATGCAATGCAAATTCAGCAGTCATATGCTGATGACCTTTATTCAGGAGTCATACTAGATGATCTTTAAGGTCCCTTCCAAACTAAACCATTCTGTGATCCTGTGCTGGGGGTCAACCAATTTCCATCTTCAGCACTTACCATCACTCTTCAAAAAATCATACTCTAACACTGAGAAGTGGGGTGGGGAGAACAGTGAGATAGGTGGCAGAGAAAACAGCATTTAATTTTTTTTTTTAAAAGAGGGAGTACATTTTTCTGCAATGATTGTTTCTCTGGGGTACCCCTCAGGCACAAATGAATGTTCTCTTTGATTAACTAGGAGACCTGGAGTGTATAACCAGCCTGGCATATTATCACACTTTTTCCCCCATCTAGAAAGTATGTCAGCTGTTCACCTTCAGCACGTACAAAAAAAATGGAAATAACCCCAGAGATAATAGAAAATAACCCCAAAGGATTCACAGAGCTACTTAATCCAGCCCTTGCTTGAGACCTCTGATACACACGGAACAAGTGTCCGCTGATTTCAGTGGGAGAATAACACTTCTGTGTATCACTGCTGGAGGTCAGGAATAATGCTGTATACAATAGAATAGATTTCATCTTTGACCTCAGTGGATCAAAATCGTAACGTAAATGCCATGCAATCATAAAGAATAAACCAGGACAGTTCCATTTCATACTTCCCCCTGTTGAATTTCTGCTTCCTACCTTTTTCAGTGGATTGGATGACAAATCAAGAGTATTCAGTGAGGTGTTGCTGAGAAAAACAAAGTCTTCCTTTTTTAACTCGGTGATTTGATTGCTATTCAGCATGAGCTCGTGAAGGTTCTTCAACTGTTGCTGCAATCCTAAAGATGCTGACTTCAGAAAATTATGAGATAGGTCCAAAATATTCAAGTTCTGGGGAGAAGATGCAAATGGAAAAGTATAAAATCTTTTTTATTATTTTATATAACATTAAATAATTTTGAAATATTACATAAGAATCTATTTGATTAGAAATTATTTGCAATACTAGAGTTAAAATAAATTTGTAATAGAGAAATAGGAGCTCTCAAGGAGGAAGAAGCTTTCTGTATGTTACTCACCTGTAACTTTCACTGTGTTCATGGTCTTAACCTGCTAAAATATCTACTGCAAACCAAAGAGTTGCTTTATCTAATATTCCTTAACTCGCTGAAAGCCCTCCTGCTCCAGGTAAAGTAAGAAAAGCAAAAGCCTACAGCTGGCTGCAGGTACGACTACTGCAGTATTAAACCTTGCATTCCACTCTCTTCACTGTGGTCCCCCCCTGTGACTGGAAGTGAGGAAGGGAAGAGGAGAAGAGAGGAACAGCAGCCCACAAAGATTAGTGCCGTACACCATCTAGTGCTCCAGCTCATGCCCAAATGCTCAGACTCCTCCTGTATCTGCAGGGCAGGAGATGCTGCCCTAAAGGTGGCTCCACAGAACATGCCTTGAGGTGCCCCAAACCTGGCCTTCATCAGGAACAGGGCAGCAGAACTTCAGTTCTGCTCCCAGCTCCGGAGCTGGCTGTGGGTACTTAGTACTTAGTTGAGAGTCAGCAATTCTATGACACAAACCAGAACATTTTGTGTAACTGGACCAGAATACTGAGTTTAGCAGAAAAGTTCAGATTTGTTCAAAACAACACGTACACTCATTAGAACATTGTACAACAATTAGTAGAATCACAGAATGGTTTAGGTTGGAAAAGACCTTAAAGATCACCCAGTTCCAACGCCCCTGTCCTGGGCAGGGACACCTCCCACCAGACCAGGTTGCTCCAAGCCCCATCCCACCTGGCCTTGAACCCCTCCAGGGATGGAGCATCCACAACTTCTCTGGGCAACCTGTTCCACTGTCTCACCATAGTAAAAAAATTATTCCTGATATCTAATATAAATCTACCATCTCCCAGTTTGAAGCCATTACCTCTCACCCTGTCACTACATGCTCTTATAAAAACTCCCTCTCCAGCTTTCTTGTAGCCACCCTTTAGGTACTGGAAGGCTGCTATAAGGTCTGCCCAGAGCCTTCTCTTCTCCAGGCTGATCAGCCTCAACTCTTTCAGTCTGTCCTCACAGCAGAGGAGCTCTAACCCTCCTCTGGACCTGCCCCAACAGGTCTACGTCCTTCTTATGATGGGGGCTCCAGAGCTGGGCACAGTACCTCAGGTGGTGTCTCACCAGAGTGGAGTAGAGGGGCAGAATCATCTGCTTCCAAGCCATCTCTATTTTCTTTAGTCC
Source organism: Nycticryphes semicollaris (assembly GCA_013400055.1). Lineage (NCBI taxonomy): Eukaryota > Metazoa > Chordata > Aves > Charadriiformes > Rostratulidae > Nycticryphes > Nycticryphes semicollaris. Next base: position 363,107 of record VXBJ01002472.1, on the reverse strand, counting down.
TTAGACCCTTCCTTTTGCATGATTCTCTTCTTTTCCTGCCTCCTTTGCTGGTCCCCCAACCTCATAGATGCTACAGAGAAGACTATTTAACCACATGTAAACTTCCAGGAAAAACAAAAGTAGAGTAAAAAAGGTTTTTACTCTTTCTCAGTTCCCAAAGTCCTGGGAGATGCTACATTCAGCCTAAGCGCTGGCCATCATGGTCTGAGTCACCTTGACCTTCAGAATTTAGGCTGCCTACCACCTTCATGGTCACCTGGACCTTGAGAATTTAGGCTAGCTTCCATTTTTAGACCCCAGGCAACTCAGATTTCACACCATCCACTTCACCCCATGCATCACCTGCCACTGCTGTTCTCTCAGCACAAACCCTGTATGGAGAGGTGCCTCAAAGGGATGCCGTAGGGAAAGGGGGATGGAGAGCATTGGCTCATAGGGATGGCTGAGACTCTGGCATGCTCTAACACAGGAAGCCACTAGGCCTTTTCTTTAGAAAAATAATAAAGATTATGTGCTGGGTGTTTTCAGATGCAACTAGGGAGCTGTTCTGTACACACACTGGAAAATACAGTGACTCCCCCATTTATACTTTATTTACATGAAAAGGTGCACTTGTAAAGCTTACCTCCAGGGATTCGAAAGGATCATTTTTTATATCTATTTTGTTGTGCCCCAGCCAGAGCTCAGTCAGGTTGGTGCAGGAAGCAAAGACTCTGTCGGGGAGCTTGTACAATTCATTGTGTTCTAACTTCAGAATCCTCAACAGGGGCACGTTTTGGCACAATTCTGGTTGCAGCTTAGAGATGGTGTTGTAGCCTGCGTTCAAGTAGACCAGCTGGCTGTACCTAGTCAGGTTTGCAGGATTTAGCTGTTTCAGCTGATTATGAGAAATGTCCAAACCCGTTATATTGGTGGGGAGATCAGAAGGGATTTGAGTCAGTTTGAGGTGACTGCAGTCAGCCACCTCATTTCGGATTCGACACTGCTTTCCAAGCGATGCCCACAGCAAGCAGACAGACAGCAGTCTGACAGACAAGCTTCCCCACCGAAGAGCAGCACTTCCCATGGCTTTATCTGCAACAGGCAAAACGATCACAGGACAAATGACAATCATTTCAACACGGCTTATATCTTAAATGAAGGCTAAGCAAGCCAGGCTCAAAAAACATGTAGCTTTAGACTGAGCAAACACTCCCATAAAGCAGCATTCGTTTCTGCAGAAAAGGTATGTCTAATAATCTCTCTAAATTAAGATTTTTCTTTAAAAAAATAGTCTTGCCTTATGTAAAAATAAATATGTTCAAAAAGCTACCAACACTTTATCTATCATCAATGTAAATTTCCAACCGTTTCCCCTTTTTGATTAATTTTGCATTGTTTTAACATGCACAAAATACAATTAAAATGGCAAAATATGCATAATCTCCTCAACGTTTATCACTATTCTCTGAGCTTAATCACACTTTAAATATTTATAGTTGTATCCAGTAAGAATGACTACTATAGCACTTCTTTATTTTACAGTTCTTGCCAGTTTTTGTTTTACAAGCCAGCCACACAAAATTCTACCCACCTATCCATCTCATAGTGAAATGAATACCAGGCCATAGAATGGTGTATGAGAAAGTAAAAGCAGACAAAATAAATGAATACCAACCTAATTAGAGAAAGCAGCGCAGAAGAGCCAAGGTATAGAGGAAAGCACTGTCCATAGATTCAATACATTTATCCAAAAACTTCTGGGAAAACTTACATATTTAAGAATTTACATACCCCACCCCAATGCTTTTGAGCATTGCTGTGGTTTAACCCCAGCTGGCAGCTGGGACCCTGCAGCTGCTCGCTCACTTCCCCTCCAGTGGGATGGGGGAGAGGATTAGGAAAGTAAAAGTGAAGAATGAAGAACAGTTCACAGGTTGAGACAAAGACAGTTTAATGGGTAGAGCAAAAGCCACACATGGAAGCAAACCAAAGCAAGGGATTCATTCCCTGCTTCCCATGGACAGGCTGGTATTCAGCATCTCCAGGAAAACAGGGTCCATCGTGGGTAACGGTGACTTGGGAAGACAGATGCCATCACTCCCAATGTCTCCCCCTTCTTCCCTCAGCTTTATAGACTGAGCATGACATCCCATGGCATGGAATGTCACTGTGGTCAGCTGTCCCAGCTCTGTCCCCTCCCAGCTCCTTGTGTCCTCCAAGCCTTCTCACTGGCAGTGTGGTGTGAGGAGCAGGAAAGGCCTTGAGAGCTCAGAAACATCCAAACCCACCAATGCTCTATCCCACTATTCCCGTCCCAAATCCAAAACACAGCACCCCACCAGCCACCAGTACGAAAGAAAACTCCATCCCAACTGAAACCATGACAGCATTTCCATTAGGATATCCTAATGGAAATCCACATTCCTGGGTCCACCAGTGCTCTAACCTTCAATGGCTCAGTCAGTTTAGGCATTACTTTTCTGATGAATCTCAGACTTTTTCATATTTTACTCAGTTTAGTATCCATAAAATCTAAATTCATCTGGTGATCTTCTAATACAGTTTTACTGGATAAGGAAGAAAGTTAATTCCACACAAATTCTGGCTGGAATAGAACTCTAAGAGCTCAGACGGGTTTGTCTACCCTGCTGAGTCACAGAGCTCATCTAATTAAATAGTATTTCTACTAATCAAGAGAAGAGTCCAGTGTATATTCCATCACATTCCCTACTGAATTCATCCTTAGCAGAGGGAGAAAAAATACTTTGGGAGCGCTTGCCAGAATATTTTTCTATGCTTTAGCAGAGAACAGTAAGGTTCCTCTGCTTCAATTTTTTCTAGGTTTGGTTTTGGTTTGTTTGGGGTTTTATTTTGTTTTGGTTTTTTTTTAATTCTAAAGCTTATACTGTCACCTCTGAAGCTTTGAGTGTCTCCATAATCTCCATGTGCATGTATCTGTATGACCTTCTGCCAACAAATTTGGAACCTACCTGCCAACCTCAATTTACCAATGAGTTGAGTCCCAGTGCAATGGGTTCCCATTAGAGACGACAATCGGTGCTCCAATACAGAACAGGCTATAGAAGGGAATCGAACCTTACTAGAACTTCACAGGAATCTAGAAGAGCTTATTAATCAAAAGACTAAGAGGGATATGGGCTTTCTTCATTCTGCAGCTCACGTTTTCCCTTGCTTGCAACCTGTGTTTAATTAACATGACCTACCTTTGCACACATTTGCTCAATAGCAAACAATCCAACAACTAAACCAGCACATTCATACAGAGAAAGAAAGAAAAAAAATTCGGAACCAATCTTTTTTTAAAGTGATGAGTTTTGACCACTGGAACAAAATGCTCTTGAGGAACAGAGACCGCAAGCTGCAGCCAAACAGGAGTTTGGTAAGTCGGACCCCAGCAGAGTTTGGTTCCGTAGATGTCCTACCTTTTCAGAGGACACACATTAGGACTGGTCCAGAGACAAAAAGCCACATTCTAATGGCCAGAAGGGAACCCTGTGAGAGCCTCTGTAGGAACAACCTGGCCATCTAGGGAGAAGCATCAGTAAAATCCAACAGGAGGGCAAATAGAAGCAAGGGAAACAGGGACCTACAAGCATCACAAAGGACTGCAAAAGACAATTTAAAATAAACCTTAATGAAGAAACCAATTCCCTGCTGGGCACTGCACGTGGGCCTGACCCACCTCACACAGCCTAGCTCTCAGTTGCCCCTAGCCAAGAGGGAAAGGGAGGGAACAGCAAATAACTGAACCTGGTAGTCCTGCAGACAGCCTGATCCACCCCACCTGCTGCTGGACACAGTGTCCCTGCAGCTGGGGAGAATTGAGGACCACTTGTCCTGCCCCATTCCTCTGCACCCCAGCTGCTGGAAGAGCTAAGAAAAACAAAGAGGTAGCTTGTCTGTAATGACAGTTTTACCCCTTTTGAGGGTTTATTTTAGGGAGATCTGGTGGGTGCCAGGCTCCTCGGTAGTTCATCTTTAAGTTTGAAAGGTGCAAGAAACGTACCGCAACAAACAAAACCAAGTTCCTTGGCTGATTTCCAGTGAGGCCTTTTTTTCAGCTATTTTTTCATTGCAGGAAGTCTAGAGTCAGCTTTAGGTGTTTTATGATTTGGCTGAGGATCCAGTTTAGAAGCGCCCACATCAGACTTAAGGGACAGTGTTACAGAATAATATTTAATGGGCAAAAGAATGACAGTTTGACTGTTAGGAGCAAGAACTTTAAAAAACTGGATAATTTATAGAATAGCAGGGGAGACTCCAGCACACCCCAGGAATAGACATTGTCACTTCACTTACATTCCTTTTCCTTTTTTTTAAAAACGAAACACCTCCTTGCCAGCTGGGGACACCCCATCCAGGCACAAGCCGCCAAAGCCCACTCATCAAGCAAACAGGAGTGGCACCGACCTTGCCAGCTTGAAAGTTAATGAGAAATCCAAAATGAAGGAGGTCACTGAAACTCCAGGGAAGCACTTTGGCTTTGTACCTCTGATATTCGCGTTTATTGCTAAGAAGTGAAGAATGGCATCCACTTACCGCTGCGGGCTTTATCCCCTTCACTTTAGGGGCGTCCAGGGAGTGCACAACTTCATCAGCACAACACGAAACCCATGAGGAAACGCGCTGCCCAGGGCAAAGAGAAGCGAAACCGAAAGCGGGAATGGGCTCGCCGCGCTTGGGGGAAGCGGGTCCTGCGGCGGGGAGGCGGTGGCAGCCTCGCCGGCTGCCGTGGCAAGCAGCCCTGCCGAGCCGCCGGGCTAGTATCCCCCCGACCCGCCGGGCCAGTATCCCCCCGAGTCGCCGGGCCCGAACCGCTCCCCCCCCCCGCCTCCCTCCCCGAGGCGCGGGGCGAGCGTCTGCCGAGAAGCGGGACCACCATCCCCCGAGAAGCGGGACCACCATTCCCCGAGCCTCAGGGTGAGCATCTCCCCCAAGCTCTGGGCCAGAAGACCCCACGAGTTGCCCAGCATCCCCCCGAGCAGCGGGGCAAGCATCCCCCTGAGCCGCCCAGCATCTCATAGAGTGATAGAATGATTAGAGTTGGAAGGGACTGTAAAGGTCACCCAGTTCCAACCCCCTGCCATGGGCAGGGGCACCTTCCACCAGACCAGGTTGCTCAAAGGCCCATCCAGCCTGGCCTTGAACCCCTCCAGGGATGGGGCAGCCACAGCTTCTCTGGGCAACCTGGGCCAGGCTCTCACTACCCTCACAGAGCAGAATTTCTTTCTAGTATCTAATCTAAACCTTCCCTCTTTCAATTTAAAACTATTACCCCTTGTTCTGTCACTACATTCCCTGATAAAATGTCTTCCCATCTCTCCTGTAGGCCCCCTTCCAGTTCTGGAAGGCTATTATGTCTCCCTGGAGCCTTCACTTCTCCAGGCTGAACAAGCCCAGCTCTCTCAGCCTGTCTTCATAGGAGACGTGCTCCAGCCCCCTGAGCATCTTCGTGGCCCTCCGCTGAAGCCACTCCTGTGTTGAGGACTCCAAAGCTAGACACAGTACTCCAAGTAGGGTCTCATGAGAGCAGAATAGAGGGGTAGAATCACCTCTCTTGAGCTGCTGGCCACATTTCTTTTCATGTTTCTCCCGAGCCACAGCTGAGCATCCCCCTGCCCCCAAGCCAGGGCAGATGCTGCTCTCTCTTCCACACCAAATTTCCCTGCCCTGGAACGTTTCAGAGGTGCTGAGGGTGCAGATTTCCCCTAAGCCCAGAGTGGGGGGTCAGCATTGCACAATCCTACCCATAACAATAACAATTTATTTCTAGCCAATTCCACTGTCTCTGCAAATCCTTCAGGACATACCCCAAAAGCAGATATGCTGCGTGACAAATTACTGACATAGGACTATTACTCTTTTAATGTAGAAACAAAACACCAAAAGCTTCCTACAGAACCACATAAAGCATCCCTTTTTAAAAGGGAGTGTATGTGAGAAAGTAATATATTTTTAAGAGAAAATAAAATATTTTCTATTGTATTAAAAACAAGAAATTGTTTTCAAAAGTCCAAGTTTTATGGACAGCTTTTAGATTTGTGTCCTTTTCACATTTGTGTCCTCAAATTCCCATGTCTGTGAATTTACATGGCCCTGTTTTCCCAGGAACTTGATTATCCGTTTCCTGGATGGGTCAAAACAGGTCCCACTGCTTCAGCTACATCAGCATCGATGAATCCTCTGCAGGGCTCATCCAGCCACACTTAGGACGCATCATTCTGTGATTCTGTGACAGCCCTTGTAGACATTTTGCAGGGTGATTTACAAGAACCAG
>VXBJ01002472.1:326474-355893 GCA_013400055.1 Nycticryphes semicollaris | reverse complement strand
CAAGCCCCATCCAGCCTGGCCTTGAACCCCTCCAGGGATGGGGCAGCCACAGCTTCTCTGGGCAACCTGGGCCAGGCTCTCACTACCCTCACAGAGCAGAATTTCTTTCTAGTATCTAATCTAAACCTTCCCTCTTTCAATTTAAAACTATTACCCCTTGTTCTGTCACTACATTCCCTGATAAAATGTCTTCCCATCTCTCCTGTAGGCCCCCTTCCAGTTCTGGAAGGCTATTATGTCTCCCTGGAGCCTTCACTTCTCCAGGCTGAACAAGCCCAGCTCTCTCAGCCTGTCTTCATAGGAGACGTGCTCCAGCCCCCTGAGCATCTTCGTGGCCCTCCGCTGAAGCCACTCCTGTGTTGAGGACTCCAAAGCTAGACACAGTACTCCAAGTAGGGTCTCATGAGAGCAGAATAGAGGGGTAGAATCACCTCTCTTGAGCTGCTGGCCACATTTCTTTTCATGTTTCTCCCGAGCCACAGCTGAGCATCCCCCTGCCCCCAAGCCAGGGCAGATGCTGCTCTCTCTTCCACACCAAATTTCCCTGCCCTGGAACGTTTCAGAGGTGCTGAGGGTGCAGATTTCCCCTAAGCCCAGAGTGGGGGGTCAGCATTGCACAATCCTACCCATAACAATAACAATTTATTTCTAGCCAATTCCACTGTCTCTGCAAATCCTTCAGGACATACCCCAAAAGCAGATATGCTGCGTGACAAATTACTGACATAGGACTATTACTCTTTTAATGTAGAAACAAAACACCAAAAGCTTCCTACAGAACCACATAAAGCATCCCTTTTTAAAAGGGAGTGTATGTGAGAAAGTAATATATTTTTAAGAGAAAATAAAATATTTTCTATTGTATTAAAAACAAGAAATTGTTTTCAAAAGTCCAAGTTTTATGGACAGCTTTTAGATTTGTGTCCTCTTCACAAAACTGAAATTTAGGACTTGGGTATTCTCATATATATTTTTTTGGCAATTTCTACCTGTAAGAACTCTCTCCCAAAGGTGACAGCCTTATTAAGACCTTGCTCTTATTAAACTCCCTCAGATAGGTATGCATATTAAACATTTTTGATTTGCAGTAGTAGTTTCTGTTTGCCAGCGTGTGCCCACAGTATTTCATTGTCTGGTTTCAGAATCCCTTCCTGTTTTGTTGTTCCCCCTTTCTCTGGCACACTTTCATACTTGTTTTTACAGTGTATTTCCAACAGAAATATTTATATCNGCTTAAATTCTTAGGTGGTAGTGGTGTCCCTCTTGAGAGAGAGTAGGTAGCTGCAGACTCACCCAGAAGTCTTCATTCAGAGCCCTAATTCTTCATTCAAAGCATTTGAAAAGACAGTCTGTGGCAATGTTTTAACTGCCTGCCCACCAGGATTCTGGGGAGGGAGGTTTCTACCCTATATCCCATTAAATCTGGGGCCACTGACAGATTTCCTGTGGTGCCTAGGGAGGCAGGCTGGCTACCAAAGTGGTTAGGGCCCTTACTTCTTACTCCTGCTCCATCTCAACATGAGGAAAAACTTCTTCCCCATGAGGATGGCAGAGCCCTGGAACAGGCTGCCCAGAGAGGTGGTGGAATCCCCATCTCTGGAGACATTCTAAACCTCCCCGGATGCAATCCTGTCCAGCCTGTTGTGGGTGACCCTGCTCTGACAAGGGATGTTGGACTAGGTGATCTCCAGAGGTCCCTTCCAACCCCATAGCATTCTGTGATTCTGTGACAGCTCTTGTAGACATTTTGCAGGGTGATTTACAAGAACCAGCAGATAAATACTGTGCAAGGTAGACTCTAGGACACACGCAACCAGTGCAGGTCCAGCAAATACGGTATCTCTGAAACAGGACAAAATGGACACATCTGTGCTTCTTGTAGCGGGGTGAAATCACATCAGGCTCTCATGTTGCTGTAACTCAACTGTAGCTTACTTTAAACCGTAATTATGTTTTCACATGCTGGAAAGAATGTAGCAAACCTATAATGAAGAGGAAAGTCAAGCAATCCATATGTCCAGGGAAAAATAAAGGGAAAAAAATCCAACAAACTAGGGGCAATGCTCCCATGTGGTGGTCGAGGAAAGCAGCTTGAGTGAGATGGTTCTAAATGGTGACAAAAGGCAGGTAAAATTCTGGAAGTGTAGCCATTTCACACATATCTTTGAGAGCGGACTAACCAGTTGGTATGTAGACCTAATTTAAGCTTCTCTGGGCTATAAGCACAGAAGGGTGGGGGCATCAATGCAGTATCTCACGGGACACCCCCGGAGCAAACACGCCATGAAAACTTAGTCTAGAAACAAAGCAAAAAGGAAATCTGCTGAATTTAACCTCACCTTCAAATACATACAAGTCCATTAACACAGCACGTGGCTAATTGGACTTCAGTGTTTTTGCAAACTGCAAGTCAGACTGCAGGCATCAGGGAGGGACCCAAACTGATGGAACACGTGCAAGCACTTCCCATGACCACCAGCCACTCTAATGGTGAAAGCGCCGCGTGTTGTGGTTAGATTCAGAGATCCAATGCAGCAAGGAAGGGATTCACACAAATAGAATTTAAAGATGTCTGGCAGTAAGCCTAGCTACCAGGAGGAAGGAAGTAGGGAAGAGCAGAGAGCTGAACAGTTGAGATATGAGGCAAGTCTTGACAAGGGACGTCAGGGGAGATCACATAGCAGCTTTCCAGTACCTAAAGTGGCTCCAGGAAAGCTGGGGAGGCACTCTTGATCACAGAGGGGAGAGATAGGATGAGGAGTAGTGGTTTTCAAGTGAAAGAAGGGAGATTAGATAAGATACCAGGAAGAAATTCTCCTCTGTGAGGGTAGTGAGAGCCTGGCCCAGGTTGCCCAGAGAAGCTGTGGCTGCCCCATCCCTGGAGGGGTTCAAGGCCAGGCTGGATAGGGCTTGGAGCAACCTGGCCTGGTGGGAGGTGTCCCTGCCCAGGGCAGGGTGCTGAAACTTGATGATCTTGAAGGTCCTTTCCAACTCTAACCATTCTATGATTCTATGAATTAGGTTGCTTTATTTAGCCTAGCCAGGAGGCAATTTGGAGAACTAAGAATCCAACTCTGGGATGGCTCCCTGTTCAAAACCACCTCTTCTCTCTCTATTGGGCCAGTTACAAAGGCAGCTTTTGCAACCCTTTTCTCTCCGTCTTCCACTGCTCCAGCAAGAACAAGGATGTACCATTACCAGTACCTGTGCTATGGTAATGCCTTTACTTTCCATCCAGGGAATTCTAATCCCAAAGAGAGAAGCCTGGAGCTAGAGAACTGAGACATCACTTTTAAATTAACCTTTTAGTCAGGGTCAGAGAAGGTCAAATAGCTTCATTTCACTATTTCAACATTTTTAAAGAGGTATCACAATGTTTGCACCACTGGATTTACGTGAATATATCTATATTTTGCTATCAAATGTTTTAGCTTTTTATATTCTGCAATAGTAAAGAAACTGAAATTTAGGACTGGGGTATTCTCATATATATTTTTTTGGCAATTTCTACCTGTAAGAACTCTCTCCCAAAGGTGACAGCCTTATTAAGACCTTGCTCTTATTAAACTCCCTCAGATAGGTATGCATATTAAACATTTTTGATTTGCAGTAGTAGTTTCTGTTTGCCAGCGTGTGCCCACAGTATTTCATTGTCTGGTTTCAGAATCCCTTCCTGTTTTGTTGTTCCCCCTTTCTCTGGCACACTTTCATACTTGTTTTTACAGTGTATTTCCAACAGAAATATTTATATCCCAACGTAGAACATATACAATTGCCCCCACAGCAAATTATTTCCCTGTGAATGCAGCAAACTTTATCATTAAAGTAAAAATACTAGGATTTGACTTGCATTCGTGCAGAAATATATCCACAGGTACTGTCATTGTAAGAAAGTTAGGGGAAATATATTAATCTTTTCTACATAAGACAGTAAAATAATTTGAAAAGCATAGAATTGTTATGGTAGTATTTTTCCCACAATAAACCTCTTTAACAGAAAACGTCCCATTTTATTAGATTTTGAAAAGGCAGCATCCAAAGGTCAGGTCAGCAGTCACTTAGTCTTTAAAGCCACCAAACTTCTCAGTTTTTTTGTAAGCGCAAAAAGCCACCACTAGATGTCAGAGTTAACTTTTTGCCAAACACGAAGGAACCGGTTCGCTTCTGTTTAGGGACCGACGCAAACGCATAGAACATCTCATGAAGTTCCAAGCTCCTTAAGGGAAAGCCTAAGGACTGACCTTGCATCTGGCTCAGGATCAGGGCTATATGGCTGGCACAGCTGAAGCTGTTGGATTAAATTTAGAATTGCAAAGAAATTCCACATTCATATTCTTAATAATTGAACATTTAATACATTTAAGATGAATCATACTATTCAGCTGCAGCTAAGAAAGCCAAGCCCACAACCTTAATGAATCTGGGATGTGTACTGTGATCACTACTCATAAGCCACCTGCTGCTGCTATTGAATTTACCAGAATTTTATCTAAACAACAGAAGGAGTAACATATGGACCAAACTGCAGTTTAACAGCTTTATAACAGAGTAATTCCTGCAAATTTCAGAGTCGCATCATCATGACAGTGGTGAGATACCTGACAAACATGGCTTATTACTCCTAAGATACAAGCCTTAACCTCCCACAAGACCGCCCACAAGCTATTTATCATATGATGTTCTGGTGGCTGATTCATGAAAATCATGCAAAACCAGAAAGCTGCAAGCACTTCAGGATTGTTGGTTTTGGGGTGGGGTGGGGTTTTGGGGTTTTTTTTGTCAACTGACAAAGTAGATGAGAATTTCTCTCCTGATTCAGTTAGGTGTCTCTTCTCTCTGCTTACTTTGCTTACTGCCATGGGGATAAATGCCTGACTAAAATGCCTTTGACCTGTGTTTCTGAATTCTTGGCGGGTCTGAACACCAAGTATGAAAGTCCCCAGTGGAGGAACACTGGTGTTGGAATCTCGACTTTTACACCGCTCCTCAAAACCAATTTATGAAGTTGATTCACACATGGCAATAAGCTGGTTTCAATTGGAAGCATAGAGAATGGAACATTTTTTGACTTGGATTTCAGGTATATTTTTGTATTTAAAAGGACATGGATTGAAGGCAGAGGTGGTGAATAATTCTGGGTTAATAATTTTATCCCAAACAATGCCAGTAGGAGACTTGTCTTATCAGTTTGATGGCAGCTGAGGGTAAGAGCAAAGTGTGTGCCAAATAGTCAGTATGAAAATCAGAAGGAATTCTCTCCTTTGATGTTCCCCTGCAATGTAAGCGTGGGCCAGCTCTTATACTTCCCTTTTATCTTTGTCCCTATGCTATAGGTGGAGGTGAAACTTGGTTTTCATTTCTAGAAAAAAACTTGGCCACAGGCAGATGAAATTTACTGCCTATTAGCAGCTGCGTTTCCACACGTAATGAGGAATCAACAGCGTACAATTTCACTAGTTTTTCAGTTTGGTTCTTCCTCTGAGATTTTTACCACCTGTATTGAAAATGACCTGAGCATGAAATTTAACAGCTTTCCTGAATGGATTATTGTATTGCTTTTTTCTCCCTTTTCTCGTGTTCCGTTGAAATGGCTGCTACAGCCAGTTGAGTGTTGTGTGAATTAAGTTTTACATCCTTAGGCACAGACAGTATCTGAATTTATATAGCACCCAACAACCTGGAACTCTGGTCATTACCCTAGTGTAAGTGCTGGTTGAATGACTCAAATTGGAAATTTCAAAAAAAGATCTGCAAGAGATCCAGAGGGCAACTTCTATAGTCCTTGAGTCCAAGATGGCATCAAGGTGTGTAAGAGCATTGCGCTGATGTACCTGAGTTAGAGTAGTTGGATGTATCCAAGCACATAGTAAAACATTTAGGGTGAAAAAAGCCTTGTTAATTTTGCATGTTATTCCAATTACGTTGATGATTGGAAGCTCTTAAATAAAGATGACAGCTAATAAAATTCCCTCAAAACAAGCTGAGATTGTTTTAAAATAATTTTAAAAAAAAAGGCTATTTGACCTATAGCCTTAACCACAAAGTAGTGAAACAAGCAGGAAAACCATGAACAGGAAAACACCGAATTTAAAAAATATTTTTTGTTTGGTGTTCCTGTGTTTTAATGCTTCTCATGCATTTCTAAATTATCTCATGCCTCCTGTTACAGAGGTGCCTGTACATTCACAGAGCAGCTATTCAAAAGCAATTTCTCTCCCTCTGAAGCCATGCTCCCTCACAATATTGACAAGGTCAGTGAGGTCCACGGGAAGTCATTTGCTGAGTAAGTGCTAGTTGTGCAATTTGCAGCTGCTTGGATGAGCAGTTTTAATTTACAGCACATTTTTTTGAGTTGCCAACCTGTTCCAAGGAAAAACACCTGAGTAACTCCCATCGATTTTGTTGTATCCTCTCCGTAAGTGAGGACATCGCCCAGATTTGTAGTGCTAGACACAAATAGGATCATGCTTTTATATATCCTGTGAAGTAAAATGAGACATAGTGCCCACTTTGTATAATTACAGCCACTTTTCATTCCTGTCACACGTAATATAAGATGATAAAATAAGAGATATCCGAGCTCTGAAAGCAGATCAGGGACATAATTGAAGGAATGATTAATGCTGCTGCACAGAAAGGATCGCCTTAATCATTTAGATACAGAATAGATCATGGCTCTTTAAAAACACTTATAGTAGACGACATTAGAACGCTGTTTTCTGCCAGTTACCCTGCCCTGTTTCACAGAAGTTTTACATCAACAACTTTAAAAGTTGAAAAGGGAGACAGGGAGGGGGGGGGAGAAGGTCAAAGGATATCAAAAAAGTGATTTGTTCTCTTAAGCAAATAAAACATTGTGTGCACAAATACATTCCTGTACAGTGCCTGGAAACACATCACAGGAGGGTTCTCTAATAAAGCGATCATATTATTCATTAACATTTAAAAACTATTCCAGCATACTGCTCTGTGGCATGTTCTCAGCCTGCTTTGCCGCAGTTAAGACAGAGGTCCAAGGTTCATAGGGGAGGGCTTGTAAGCAGCTGACAAACAATGTGCTTGAAATTCCTTCCTTTTGTAGCAAGAGTGCAAAAATACAGTTGAATAATTAAGCTATTGAACTAGGATTTATGCCGAAAAAGACTAATTTGTAAGCTGTGCCCAAAGTGTCTGGGTTTGAAGCGATTTGCATATTTCTCCCTCTGGCATTCTAGGAATGCTATGGGAAACTCGCTACCCCAGGTCTCAGGGGTAGGTTTCTCATGCATACCTTTTCAGAGTTGTCTCTGGAAGCATGAAAGCAAAGGGGGTGACAAGTGTCCGTGATGTATTTGATATATTCGGGTGGCTCGTGAATACAGGTACCCACGGAACAGGAAGTTAACACGCAATTTCTTACAACGCGCAATGAGATTCTGTTTATCTAGGTTACATTAAAAATTAATCCTAATGATTTATGCAAAAGCATAAGGGCTCTGATAAACACAAGTAATGAAAGCCGGCCAACTGTTCGTTTATTTGCCAAGGTGAAAAAGCAGGCTTTATATCCATGAAGTAGGAAGTACTGAGGACACTGCAGAGAATGCAGTGCACATGCTGGTTATTCAGTGCAAAGCCTTCTCCTGGAGCTGGAACTGAGCAAAACCAGAATTTGACTGTGACACTTCAGTATTCATGCTAGATTCTTTATTTTATTGCATAATAAAGCCCACAATTTAATCATGGGAAGTCGTTAAGCTATCAACTCAAATCACTCATCTGTATGAAATTACTTCTAAATGCTGGTTCAAGGAATGCACCTAAATTACTGATCCAAGAGTTCACTTGGATCAAGTCGAGCAATAGAGAGTGGAAAAGCTACTGCAATGGTTAGGGTTCAGCAGAAGACAGGAGAAAAGAAGCCAGGCACTGAAGACACTGTTGGATATAACTCACATTTTACAGCACCATACACATCCAGACATATCTTTTTCCAGGGTTTGACATTTTTATGGGGATTTTTTCTGCATTTGACATACTTTTTCATGTCTGTGAGCAACTACGTTTGTACCTGTTACATAGACCAAAGGAGAATCCTTTGGAAGGAGAGAGGAATTCATGCTCCTTTGCCAAGGGGCAACTGAGAGTACCAAAGGGAAAAACCATTTTGGGACAGGGCAGGGTGTAGGGCGGTATCAAAGAGGCTCTGCAGGTGCTCAGCGCTCTCTCACCTCTCCAGGAGCACTGAACCTTCCAAGAACCCACCAGTGTGGTAGGGAATGCATGCAATCGTCTTTGGCAAGCCCTGAGACACTCTGGAAAGAGACCATCACCTCTGTTCGCTACACAGGCATTCTGTCCATCACCTCTGTCCACTACATAGCGCCTATTGTGCTCTGACAAACCTTCTACAACCACAGACCATGGATGGAGAGGTGGAACTACATATCATAGAATCATAGAATGGTTAGAGTTGGAAGAGACCTTAAAGATCATCAAGTTCTAACCCCCCCTGCGACAAACAAGGACATCTTCGACTAGATCAGGCTGCTTAGATTTTTCTTCTTTATCTACTCCAAATTCCTGTGCAAATCTATCATTACAACAAAGAGCATATGTTGTGTCAAAACCAACCTGCTTAACTGGCTGGCTCTTAAACTCTTAACTTTATTTTGATACTACAGATACTCTTGCAATGGCATACAGGAAGGAACACTTTCACTTCTGACCACAAAGCAACTTCTATTTTTTTTTATTTATTTTTTTTTTTATACCAGGCAAATGAAATACTGCCCTGTACCAAGAATTAATAAAAGGAAAGGGGGAAAATCTACACATACACATACACAAGACCAATTTACAGCAGGCCTAAGTACAAATATAGCAAGTGAAGATAAGAGAACAGTGACATTCCAACTAATAATTCAGAGCGGAAACACAGCCTAACCTCATGACCAACAGCTGCATGAAAAAACCAGGCTGTTCCAATGGAAAAAGTTTAAATGCAACATGCATCATTCCACCAGCAGCTTGGGAAGAAAACATGATTATACAAAAGTTTGAGCAAGTTTTTTTTATAAAGTTACAGCATTTTATGTGCTGTATAATATAACAGAGGAAACTACCCTCTGCAGTCAATTGTAACAGGGAAAAGCTCTTAGGGCATATCCAGACAGTGCATTTCTAGTTGTTTAAAGCTTTATGCAAGAAGATTTCCTCCACTGTCATAGTTCTCATCTTTTTAACTTTCAACTGAAGTACAGGGAAAATGATACTATATATAGTAAAACCATAAAATTAGTACATGTAAATTAACATTATAGCATTATAAGACTCTTGGATTTTTATTAATTCATAGAGGTGAAAATAAAAAATTAGAACATTGTTAGGTTGCAAATGTATTCAAATAAATTATGAGCAGTACCTTTAATTCTGACACTCTTCTGTTCATTATATATCCCAAATGATGCACGTATGGGAAAAGTAGGGTGTAATCACGTGACTGAATAAAGTTCTCTAAATTGACAAAGCCAAAAAAATTAAAGAACTGTAGACACCTGTTTTTTCAGTAGATGTAATCGTGTTTACTATAAACCTTTCCTTGCTTCCAAATGCTTTTATTCCCTCTGAAGACAGTGATAAAGTAACTCCTTCATAGGTAACCATAATCTAGTGCCTTCTGTGTCAAGGGCAATTTTTTTAACACTGACCAAGTCCACCACACAGGACTAAGCAGCCAACGTGAGCATAAGAAATCTAACATTCATTTTCTCTTCAGTCCTAGAGCTGGGACATAGAAACATAGAATGGTCCAGGCCAGAAGGAGCCTCCAGAGTCATCTGGTCCGACCCCCCCGCAGTCAGCAGGGACACCCCCAACTAGACCAGGTTGCCCAGGGCCTCGTTGAGCCTCACCTTGACTATCTCCAGGGAAGGGGCATCAACCACCTCCCTGGGCAACCTGTTCCAGTGGTTCACCACCCTCAGAGTAAAGAGCTTATTCCTAATATCCATTCTAAATCTGCTCTTCTCCAGCTTGACATCTGCTGTTCCACCTTTTCTGAGCTGATACTATGGGTGGTACTAGCTATTGGCTCTGTACACTGGACCTGAGAATAAAAATACAGGAAATAGAGTGTTCCTTGGTGCTCTAATGACCTAGAACTTCAGGGATGCTCCAGTAAATGAAGAATCTCATTTCAAACAACTGGCAGCATTGAACCTGGCTGACAATAACCAACTAAGCAGAGGAAAATTAAAATGATTTAATTTATTCAGCATCTAAAGCCTGTTGCAAGCAACAACATGACACCCACTCAAGAGAAGTTGCAAGACTACAAACAAAAAACTTACATCAAAAGCTGAAAATAGGATGGTAACAGCTCCCTACCTAATATCTTACTGTATTGTAAAGGCTCAACACAGCCCTGCTGGAATCAATGGAGGTTCTGCCCATTTGCATCAGAAAACAACCTGGCTGCAACTATTTAGTGATCAACAGCAGTTCAAGTATATTCTAAGGAACCTGTTTGTTTTGCATTCTCCTGACTTTGAAAACTCTTCAGTTGGTGTATAAAAACTCGCATTGTTTTGGAACATGGATCTACTTGCAAGAGGTGACTCGTTCTTTTCCTGGGAACGGCATTAAAAGCGAAGCAAACTGAACTTAAGTTAGAAAGGAAATAACAAATACACTGGTGTACAGGGCTAAAAGGCTCGCTGGTGTCACACTATTAAGTCTTAGAAAATTACTCCATCATTCTGCTCCCTGAGCCTAAGATTCTTTCCTTTCTTCTTAATCTCACTTTCTGGACATTATCCAGCTTACTTGATTCACCTCTCAACTTGTAGCCTCTGTCGATCTTTAGAAAAATAAGCCCATTGGATTTATTTTTTTTTTTTTTTCTTCCCCCTTTCTTCTTGTTGCCAAGGGTTGTGTTTAAAAAGCACGCTTGCCTGACTTCCAGGAATTTGCACCAATATAGAATAGCGATGAGTTACAGCACGTTCGAGAAACGCGCACACACTTCCAAGCGCAGAAAGAACCGATGACCAGCAGCGCAGCAGTGGCATTCCAGGGCACAGACTTGCACCATTCACTCTTTATTTGTGAGGAGGGTTATAAATGTTTTGTTGTATTCGTTTAAAACCAACCAAGATCCAAACAAGGCTAAGAAATGTGTCATTGCGTGTTATCAAATACAATATTAGAAGCTGGGTGAAAAGTATGTCTGGAAAATTGAGAGAGTTCTGCTTAAAAACAATACTGCAGAGGATTTTAGTAGAAGTAATTTTTCTTGCTAATCCTTGCAGTAACTGAGGATGCTGTCAAACACTGACTCTCAAGGTCACGTCTATGTATTTCATATTCCAAAATGCTTCTCATTAAGCACAAGCATAAATCAGAACTCATATTCCAAAATCCTTCCCATTAAGCACAAACATAAATCAGATTTTCAGTCTTTTGGAGAAAGGGGGTTTAATCCAGAAGCAAGAGAGAGAGAAGCAGCCTTCCTTCCATTTCTGCATTGCCCAGGACAGCAAAACCTCTGCCTCCCACAAAGGAGGATGATCCTATGAACCGCACTTGGATAGGGTTTCTCCCCAGGTGTTATCCTGGAACTAGTCTTCTCAGCAGGAATTACTTGACCCTGAACATCCCAGAACCCTGAACACAACTTGAAATTAGAGAAATTATCCTCATCAGCTATTATTTTTCTTTCTGACTGCGGTGCCAGCTTGGCTCTCAGACTTTCTTCCTTGACACTCAAACACTTCCTGAAGAACAAGATTTGCAGAAAAAGCCCTTTCAATTTTTTTTAAATTTAAATGATGGATTTTTTCACAAAACACCTCACCGGCTCCATATTTTAAATACAGGCCTCCATGTCATGAGGAAAAATGCTACTACAAGGTACCAGATGTAGTTGGTTTTTCAGTGCACCATTTCTCCAGTCACTCCAGACACGAGCAATGTCACCCAGGCTAAATTTCACTATCAGCCCTGTGGTTTAGTGCTTCCTGCTGTCTGGCTTCCAGCCTCTAGATATGGAACATTCTAGGCTTATGGGTTTAGGTGAAAGGCAGCGGCAGGTTCCTTGGCCTTAAAGTTTCTTCTCATCTTCATTAGTGTAACAGTCTTTTCCCTGGCATCTATCCCTTTGCAATCCCAATTAAGAATAATGCTGCTAGTTTATGGTGCAATTCAGACACTTCTGCTCAAATGGATTTCAGATTAAATATCTGGTTCAGAGTAAAACTCTGGTCTAAATGGGAAGTATTAAATGTCAGTTATTTCACTGTTAGTTACACCACTATATTTATCTAAGTGTAAAGTTATGCAGGGAGTGCAAGCAAACATCTGTGAATAGATAAAGCTGGGTAAAAGCTAACAAGATCTATCGGTTTTTGCTGTACTCAGGTCTTTCATATTTTTCTATTACCCAAACTAGTTACAATACTCCAGATTAAAAAAAAAAACAACAAAAAAAACCCAAAAAAAAAAAATCACACTTTTGCTTTCCATTATTCTTAAGGCACTTTAATTTTTTTCTTCTAAAATAGCATCCACCAAGCTAAAAGTGCTGTGCAAAAAAAAATACTTTCCTGTCCAAAACATGTGAACATAAAGTTACTGAATAGTCACATTGCAGCTGCTACTTCTGTCTTTGAAGGAGACTGTATTTCATTCAGAATTTCATTCAGACTGTGTGATGTCAGATCAAATCATGGCCAAGAAGAGCTTGATGAAAACAAATTGCTTACGTGTAAAGATATACATTACAGGGTATCTCACCCTGCCAGAACTTGACATACTTGCTCTAAGTCTCAGGATATTCAACTAAATTCAGAAGCAAGTCTTAAGGACTGTTTCATTTAGTGAAATTCATCTCAGTTCTCACTGGGTAAATGACTTGACTTCACTTTAAAAATCAGACAAAGCACTTTGAAAAAGTCAAAACAGCTTTGAAGCAGCACATTGTGAACAACATTTAATCTGGTTTTGTTCTGTACAATCATCTGGAAAATAAATTGAGGATAATATGCCCAGCTGTGTGCTAGATACTAATTCCAGCTCTTGATGTCAAATGGTGTTGTGAGTCATGGCGAAGGGCATACTTCATAGAAGTGAAGGAGTCAAATACGAAAGCCCCGCTAGGTTTTCCAAAGAAAGCAAAAAACTGCTAAATTGAGGCAAGATGGACAAAGGGTAAAATTATAATGTAACACATCACTAAAAATAGAATCAAACGTGTCCTATTATTCTTTAGTGGGACATTTGTGAGCCACCATTCAAGATTAATCCGTCATCAATAGAAAGGTTTTATTGAGACAAACACTTAGAGCAAAGGCACCTTTATCTGTCACGGTGAAAAGGTCAATTGTCTTCAAATACATCACCACCAGTCACTCGTGGTTTTAGACTAAAAATCCCTGAACCTCGTTGCCAAGTACCACATTTTTAGATACGCCTTGGCAAAACACAGCACTCCAACTGTTAAGCAAACATGATGTCTGGTTTAGAGTTTACCCCTGTCTCTCAAAGGCAATGTACAACTAAAAGAGTCCTGGTAAAGAAAAGAGACGGCAATGTACAACTAAAAGAGTCCTGGTAAAGAAAAGGGATGGCAACTCAAAGGTTAAAGCAGGGTGTGCTTTAAATCGCCTTTACTCCCCTTGTGGCCTTTTGGTATCTCTCCTATTGCTGCTCACACTAGGTGGCAGTTGCTAGCAATGGCAGGAAAAGCAATTGGGAATTCTAGGCAAATGGTCCACCGCTTCCTCAGTGTGAAACTAAATACACTCTACAGATTTTTAGCTGTAATCATAATACAGCACTGCATCATTCCTTTCTGCTATGAAAATTATACAAAAATATAATTTAGTTGCAACGCGTAGATCTTTAATCAAGCGCAAAACACTTGTAGGTATGAACACCAAATTTAGTCTCTCACTTATTGATTCTGTTGGCTCCTGAATTCCAGCGTGTACAAGGCAGTGTGCCCACTGAAAGGCAAGGTGAGCAAAAACTTGTCACAGTGATTCCATCAGTCATTCCTCTTTAGTCGAGTCACTAATTGTGGTATGAAAGTGTCAAGCTGGACGTAATGCATGAAAGTTTTGAGGCCAATCACCCTTCTCATCCAGATGCTGTTCAAAGACTGAGCTGGACAGAACAGAGGAGGCTTCTCAGTTAAGAAAGAAAATGCCTAAAGGCAGCTTCCTGTAGAAGCTCTACTACTGCGTATGTAAAGAACCTCAAAGTCTACATTACCCAACTCAAAAAGGATTCTTTTAATCTTATTTGGTATCAACAAAACCAAAACTGCACCAGATAAAGATAAAACAGAGCCTACCTTCAATCAAAGCAAATGGTAGCACAAGAAAAATAAGAAAGTGTACTGCTTTGAGAAGGAAAGATATCTTTTGAAGATGGCATTGATTTCTAAATTGCCTGAAATAAGTTTAAAAGTTGCCCTCTGCACTTTACGCTTCATCCTAGCTACAGTAAAAAAGATAAAAGCTCCTCAGTTTTTGTGCTGGGGCTGGGTATTTGTTGCAAGTCATGGATTGCTATTTAGGAACAGATTAAGAAAGTGTTTGGGCATCTTCAGCACTACACATTTACCTCACTTCTGAACTGTTCACTAAGACAGGACTGCTGATGGCAGTAATATCTCCTTTTCATAAGCTCCTCTTGGCTGTGGTTCCAGTTGAGTCATTCACAGACTGCTGTCCTTCCTCCTAACGGGCAAGGGTAGACCCTCAACAACTCACCGTTTTCTTTGTGAAATCCTTAAAAACTTAATGAAGGCAACAGATTGTTCATTCTGCTCCTTATCAGATATAAAACTCTGGAGGGGACTAGAAAACAAGTCCTATGAGGAGAGACTGAGGGAACTGGGCATGTTTAGTTTGGAGAAGAGGAGGCTGAGGGGAGACCTCATTGCCCTCTACAACTGCATGAAAGGAAGATGTAGAGAAATGGGTATTGGCCTCTTCTCCCAAGTGAATGATGACAGGACCAGAGGAAATGGTCTGAAGTTGCAGCAAGGGAGGTTTAGACTAGATATTAGGAAGATGTACTTTACTGAGAGGGTGGTCAGGCACTGGAACAGCCTGCCCAGGGAGGTGGTGGAATCACCAGCCCTGGGGAAGTATTTAAGAAACGTGTAGATGTGGCACTTCAGAGCATGCTCTAGTGACTGAGATTGTTGATTCGGATTACTTGCTTTCTGGGGGTTTCTTTGGTGGTGTGTGATGGTTTTTTGGTTGTTTTTTGTTGTTGTTTGGGTTTTTTTGTAGGGTTGATTTGTGTGTGTGTATAGTTGGACTCAATCTCAAAGATTCCTTCCAACCATGAAGATTCTGTGAAGGATGAGGAAAGCAATCTGTTTCCATGAGAACATTTTGCTGTTAAACAAAACCATTGCACATCTACTGATGGATGCATCATGAACTCTATCTGCAGCTACTAAAGTTGCCTGAGTAGATGTGAATGCAGGAGTGCTCCACAGGCCTACAGTGTGAGGAAAATTACCATAGCAATTACAGCTCCCAGAAGTGCTGCCTTAAGTCACCGAAAGATAAAGCTGGGTTTTGTGGAACAGAAATTTAGGGTCACAATGATGCTCAGAGGGCTGGAGCACTTCTCCTATGAAAACAGGCTGAGGGAGCTGGTCTTGTTTAGCCTGGAGAACAGAAGGCTCCAGGGAGACCTTAGAGCAGCCTTCCAGTATCTGAAGGGAGCTACAGGAGAGCTGGAGAGGGACTCTTTGTCAGGGAGTATAGTGACAGGACAAGGCGTAATGACTTTAAATTGGAAGAGGGGAGATTTAGATCAAATACCAGAAAGAAATTCTTTCCTGTGAGGGTGGTGAGGCACTGGAGCAGGTTTCCCAGGAAAGGTGTGGATGTCCATTCCCTGGAGGGGTTCAAGGCCAGGCTGGATGGGGCTTTGAGCAACCTGGGAGTTGCAGGAATTATCCCTGCCCATGGCAGGGGTATTGGAACTTGATGATCTTTAAGGTCCCTTCCAACTCTAACCATTCTATGATTCTAAGAATTACTGGAACTTATGTCTTAAAAAAAAAATAAAATCAGTGATTGTAACAACAGACAGATCACTTCCTTACCTGTTGCTGCAGCATACTTTTGTAATTATGTCTAAGAGAATTCTAAACAGCCATGAAAAATAACATAAAACAACATGATTTTTAAGGTATCTGTTATAACAGCATGCACAAGGTCTCTCAAAGCCGATAAATCCACACAAAGATGAATTGCAGCTTTCCGTATAAAATACTTTGTAACAATTCTGCCAGTGCTATTAGTTTTAGTAGATTTAGGGGTTTTTTATTTTTTGGGGTTTTTTTTAGTAGATAAGTTTTAGTAGATGATCTCTTCTCACAGGTGATTAATGATAGAACAAGAGGGAATGGCTTCAAGCTACAACAGGGTAGGTTTAGGCTGAGCATTAGGAAAGAATTTTTCCCAGAAAGGGTAGTCAGACACTGGAATAGGCTGCCCAGGGAGGGGGTTGAGTCCCCATCCTTGAATGTATTTAAGAGTCGTTTAGATGTGGTTTTGGGAGATTTGGTGTAGGGGAGGAATTTGTAGAGTAGGGCTGATGGTTGGACTCCATGATCCCAAGGGTCTCTTCCAACCTGAATGATTCTGTGATTCTGTTTTCATAAGGATGAACCTATGCTACACCACACTTAAAGAAGATTGAGTTTTTACAAGTACCACACTCACTTGTCAGATTTTTTCCCCCTCCTTTCTCTCCACTTCGACTTTTGCCCACCTGCACTTTCCTCTACAGCAAAGAAAAAATTTGGACATTAATCAGTCACCTTTGCCCTGACAGTGAATATCCCAAGCATGTTTGGCACTGTGGGCAACATCTGGAATGAAACTAGTTTCATACCAATCAAGTTAAATTATAACCCAAGCTAACCTCCATCCAAGTTCTAAAAAGACCACCAGCACTAGAGAGAACAAAGTCAGGGATTCCTAAAACTGGGAATTACAGCTGGCCATAGCACACCAGTAGAGCCTTCCAGGCACCAAGGACTTGCAGCTCCAGAGAATCAGCTTGCAAAAGCCTTACTGCTCCAGTTCATCCTCCTGATTCCATCTGGATGTGGCACAAAGGCAACAGAGAACGGAAATCCCTGCTGAGTTGAAGAGTCTGGGAGCAGGTAGGTGCTGAGAGGGGATGCGAGCTGGTGGGCAACGTGGAGCTTGTGCCTCTGCTGGGCAGTGGTAAAGTAGAGAAGGGTGGGAAAGAGAAATGAGAAATAGAAGTGTAGTAGTACTAAAGGCAGGTGTCCTAAAACTGGGAGCCAGAAGAGAACAGTCAGAGTAGTAGCTAAAGCCTGAGGTGTGCCACAGCAACTTGCTGCGAACTTGTTTTCAAGAGGGGCTCAAGTGGGTGGAAGGCTCCAGAGAAAGCTGTCTCAGTCTCCCAGGCAGCTAAGAAAAGCAGCACTGAAAAAGCCCATAGAGGGTAAGATAACGTAGGATGTTAACTGTTGCTAAGGTTCTTGGTTACTTTACTTCTCCCTATAAATAAACCTAAAACGTGGGAAAGGCAGGTGGGAAGTTAACTATCCTTTAGTAAGAAAGTCAAGCACAGAAGTTCAAGTTGTCCTTCCTGCAGCTTATGGCTGCATCCACCACTCAAAGGCAAGGGTCCATCTACCACCCATCCCCACTCGCTGGAATAGCCTTTTTCCAAGATGAAGCTCCCTGCTCAAACATAAGTCACAGCACTGAACACAAACCCCTGCTACCTACAAGCCCCCCAGAGCAAATGAAAGTTGCCCAAAGGCAATGGTCAATGCAGGACATAGTATTCTCCTTACCCTACAGGCCATGCATTTTTGCATACCTACAAGCCTGATCAAACAGGTTTCGCTTTGCTCATGATGCCATCACCACAGCAGGCTCTTGCCCACCATATCTCACCTCACAATCCTCACCCACCCCTATACAAGGCTCCTCCCAAAACATTCCCAGCCCTTCCTTGAGGAGACTCCCCCCACCTGAGGACCCCTTTTTCATAGCATTATGCATTCTAGCACATGAACACTGTTGCCACCACACCACGGCCACAGCAAGTGGGAGCTGTGCATTGGCATTCACACCTGCACATGGCTCTCCCCCAATGCTACTCTTCTCAAAAAACTTCAAATGCAATAGGACACAGAATCATAGAATGGTTTGAGTTGGAAGGGGCCTTAAAGATCATCTGGTTCCAACCCCCTGCCACGGTTCACCTCCCACTAGACCAGGTTGCTCAATGTGAAGTGCTTTGCTTGTGAACATCATTGCCAATGCGTGCTCTGGAGTCTGTCCTCTCCCTCAGAGATCTACTGATTGGCCCTTGATCTAAGGGCCCTCAGAGATCTAAGATTTGGCCTTTGACAGAGGGTCCCCTATTGAAAGCACGAGCTCCCACAAACACCACTCCCTTCACTCCTCAGTGCTGTCACACATTTCTGCCACCTGTGTCACCTTCACAGAACATGGAAACTACAAACAGGCTTCTGTCCCACCTAGGGGTGGCTAACCCCCCACCAAAGGACCACTCTGCACAAAATTACAAGCCTGCTCAAACACGAAGCACTTAGCTCATGGGTAAGGACTTGGAAGACAAGCCCACCCAAACATGAGGCACTCAGCTAATGGATCTCATCACTGCACTCTCCTGCCACCCCCACCACCCTCACACCATATGGAAGTTGCACACATGCATGTGCGAGTCTTACAGAAGGCTGCCCTCCCCCCAACATCCCCCTTCTCACCAGACTGCAAACGTGCATCATTCCTCCAGCCCATGAACCCGCGCTGCCGCAGCACGCTTCACCATGCCACCCTCAAAGACATCTGCTCCTTCTGGGCAAGTCTCCACCACCACCACCACCACCACCCCCTGTCACTTTGCCAGAGACTGCAAGCCCAACCTGATGCCTCTCATACCATTACCATGGCACGTTCCTGCCATGGACCATGTAAACCTCACACAGGCATCTGCTGCTCCTTGGGGAGACTAATCTTCTCTGCAATGGACACTTTCACAGTACAAGCCCATACAAAAAATTTGGGGTTCACAAACTTCATTGCAGCCAAATTCCTGCCACTTCTGCAAGTGACAGCAGCACCCAGGCTTCTGCCCACCACCCAGCTAAGGCTCCAAGCCCTGCAACAGGTCCCTTCTGCTGACAGGAGGCCACCCAAACATGAGACATTCAGCTTGTAAATGCAATTGTGTGCTCCTGCTGACCCTGTCACCCTCACAGCACATGGAGGCCACACAGGCGTCTGCCATTCCTGGAGAAGGCTTTCCCCATCCTCCAAGCAGTTCCTGTCTTGGGAGGCTAAGCCCATCCAAACACCTCTCAAACTTGAGGAACTTCCCTGGAAAACACCATGATACCCTGTGGTTCATACCCCTCTCCACCAATGGAAGTTATAGACCAATGTACACCCTTCCTGTCAAAACCTTCCCCATCATCCTCCAGAGGGTTCTTTCTCCACAAACCCACAAGTCTGCTTCAAACAGAAGGCACTCAGCCTCTGAACTTCACAGCAGCCACAGTCCTCCTGGTCCCAATGGCAACTGGAAACTGCTCACAACGTGTGTCACTCTTGTGCAAGCCTACACTCCTCACTAGAAGTTCATAATAGTGCAAGCCTGCCCCAAAACTAGTCCCATACCTTATGAATACCACCACACACTCTCCACCTCTGACATTCACACAAACATCTGCCAATCCTCAAGAAGGATTCTCCCACACCCCCATGGCACATTCCAGGCTCCTCTCAAAGACAAGGCATTTAAGCTCATAATGGTCATTGCCACCACATACTCCTCCTGTTCATGTCACCTTCACAGCATACAAAAGCTGCACACAGGTACTGTCTCTCCCTCGGGAGACTACTTTTGAAAAAGGCCATGATCCCTTTTGGACAAAAGGCATTTAGACACTCCTGCCACCCTCACAGCAAACAAACTGCCTATCAGGCATCTCTTTCTGTCCAGCAAGACGCTGCTCCCCTACAAGTTCCTTCTCATGAGGCTACATGCCCCACCAGATGTGAAGCACTTAATTTAGAACGTCACTGCATAACACAGCACCCTCCACAGCTCAGGGAAGCCATGCACCTCTGCTCACACAGATTTCCCCTGACTCCCCTTCTATAACCGCCCCCTGAGACTTTACAAGCTGCTGTCACCACTGCACACTCCCACCTCTTGTGTCACCCTCACGTACCCACCACTCCTCCTGGACAAAGCTCCCTTTCTCCATTCCCTTATAACATCTTGCTTCAGTTAGGAATGCCCTCACACCCCTCTACCACTCCCACAGCAAACTCAGGCCGCACACAGGTCTCCACCCCAGGTAACCCCTTCTGCCCTCAAGGTTCTCTTCTCCCTTGACACCTGCCCACACCAGTGCCTCCCAAGAGGACCTTAACTCAAGAACACAGGCCCTGCCACACAGTTTCTGCCAGCACCACTCTCAAAGTTGATTACAACCCCTGGGAAAAGCTCCCCCCACCACAGCGCCCTTTTTCGCAAGGATACGAGCTGCCAAAACACCTCCCAAACACAACATAGGCTGTTCATGAACATCACTCCCACTGTACACTCCCCTCTACCCCACCAGCTCCACAGCATACAGGACATACAACAGATGCCCACACAGAATCATGGAATTGTTTTTGTTGGAAGAGACCTTTAAGACCATTGAGTCCAACCATTAACCCAGCACTGCCAAGTTCACCACTAAACCATGTCCCTGGGCACCACACCTACTTGTCTTTTAAATACCTCCAGGAATGACGACTCAATTACTTTCCAATGCTTGACAACCCTTTCAACGAAGACTTTTTTCCCAATATCCAATCTAAACCTCCCCTGGCACAACTTGAGGCCATTTCCTCTTGTCCTGTCACCTGTGACTTGGGAGAAGAGACCACCCCCTCCACCCACCCACCCCCGGCTACATCCTTTTTTTCAGGGAGTTTTAGAGAGCAAGAAGGTCTCCTCAGCCTCCTTTTCTCTAGGCTGAATAATCCCAGCTCCCTCAAGCTGCTCCTCACAAGACTTGTGCTTCAGACCCTTCACCAGCTCCGATGTCCTCCTCTGGAGATGCTCCAGCCCCTCAACGTCTTTCTTGTAGTCAGGGGCCCAAAAATTAACACATGCATCTGGCCCTTCATTCCAACCCCCACCTGGTACCTTCCATAACCTCAACCACAGGCTTCACAAGCAGCCCTCCTCCCATGACTATAAGCTCACCCAAATACACTCTGCCAATTGCCCAGCTGACAGAGGTAGAGTTTTAAGGCACCCACCAAACCTGGGCATAGCTTCCATCCACAAGAAGTTGTCTGCGTTATTACAAGACCTTCTGAAGGTATTTCATTTATCCAGGCAAGACCCTCACACTCTCCCACCACTCCCCAGGCAGCAGAATCAGGCACTGGTGCCCACCCCACTCACCATTATCAAGAATCACTTCCCAAAGAGCCACAAACCCAGACCAGCACCTCCCAGGACAGGGGCCTTTGCTCATGCTCACCACCCCTATTGCATACTCCTTCTGCAAGCACCGCTCTTAAAGTCACCTACCACTTGTGTGAAGGCTCCTCAATGCCTTAGAGCCCTTTCCAGAAGGCCCTGAGCCACCTAAACAGTTGCCACACACAGGGCATTCAAGGTGCAAACAGCATCACAGACTTCCAGGCTCTTGTGAGACCCCACAGGGAGTATTGTGTCCAGCTATGGGGCCCCCAACTTAAGAACATAGACCTGTTGGAGTGAGTCCAGAGGAGAGCCAAAAAAAGATGATCTGAAGACTGGAGCACCTCTGCTGTGAGAGCACACTAAGAGAGTTGGGGGTGTTCAGCCTGGAGAAGAGAAAGCTACATGAGCACCTTAGAGCCCCTTCCAGTCCCTAAAAGGACTCCGGGAGAGATGGGGAGGGACTCTTGATCAGGGAGGGAAGATGTAGGATGAGGGTAATGGCTTTAAACTGGAAGAGGGGAGATTTTGATTAGGTATTAGGAAGAAGTTTTTTGCTGTGAGGGTGGTGAGACACTGGAACAGGTTGCCCAGAGAAGCTGTGATTGCCCCATCCCTTGAGGGGTTCAAGGTCAGGCTGGATGGGGCTTGGAGCAACCTGGCCTGGTGGGAGGTGTCCCTGCCCAGGGCAGGGGGGTTAGAACTGTATAATCTTTAAGGTGCCTTCCAACCCAAACCCGTGATTCTATGATTCCAGATCCATCTCACACCCTCACTCTTCCCCATAATCACTTCTTTCTATGCTTGCAAAATAATTGTAGTTACAAAAAGCAGAAGAAGTGATGCAACTCTTGCATCAGCTCTTCTTGGGGTGCTAATGATTAATTCTCAATGTTTCACACCTCCCCCTTAAAACATTCTAATATAGGCCTGAGAACTTCAGGGAGGAATGAGTAGCTCCTTGATGACTGTTACTAAGCTGTTGTTTTACTAGGTATGATAATAGCTATAATGAAGCAATCAGAATAGACAGTTTTGACTTCTTTTGGGGAGTATTTTATCTTTACAGAAAGGTTCCAACACCACTTTCCTTTATTGCTTCCTTCCTCTTGTGAACTTTTCAAGTGCTTTTTTGGCAGTCATGTGCCAAGGCTAAAACATGACCTTCTGTTAGCATCATTTTTCTAGCTTTTTATCCTATTCTTAAAATTTTGAATATTGTAATGAAATGAGTGTCTAAGATTAGTCTAATGGGACTGTTTAGTTTGAGGAAGAGGAGGCTGAGGGGAGACCTCATCGCTCTCTACAACTACTTGAAAGGGCATTGTAGAGAGGTTGGTGCTGGTCTCTTATCACAGGTGATTAGTGATGGAACGAGAGGGAATGGCTTCAAGCTGCAACAGGGTAGGTTTAGGCTGAACATTAGGAAAGAATTTTTCCCAGCAAGAGTGGTCAGACACTGGAATAGGCTGCCCAGGGAGGTGGTTGAGTCCCCATCCCTGAATGTGTTTCAGAGTTGTTTAGGTGTGGTGTTGGGAGATTTGGTGTAGGGGAGGAATTTGTAGAGTGGGGCTGATCGTTGGACTCGATGATCTCAAGGATCTTTTCCAACCTGAATGATTCTATGATTATAAGAAACTTAAATATGGAGAAAGATAGCATACAGGTATTGTTTGAGGTAAAGGCCCGCACCAATTTCTATAATCTAACTGTACCCTTTACTTTCTACAAAATGAGGGAAGTGAGTTTTCAGTGTCTTTAAGGGAAAGTGAAACACTTTACCCTGAGAGCAAGTGAATTTCTCAGTGAGAACTTAGTGGGTGTTGCTGCAGTGTTACAATAGAGTACCTGTTCTCATCTGCCATAAAATTGAGCATTTAACTTGCCAATATTTGTTCCTTGTGGAAATGAGTTCAACTGTTCGCTGTAAAACCCGCCAGGTAGTCCCTAAGTTCCAGAGCACCAATAGCTAAGAAAGCTTGTTTTCACACCGTATATAACTCTGTGACTGGGTGGAAAGTGTGATTAAAAACATAACTCTTGCTGTTACCGAAAGTGAATTCTGTGGTGCGAGTGAGGCAAACTTGTTTCTGCCCAGTTTCCTCCTATTTCGTGATTTTTCAATTTAGGCAGCTGTGTGATTTCATCCTGGTTTTTTACCACACTCCTAATTATGTCGCTGACGAGCTTGAATAGAGTCTTATTTTCCCTCACAAGGAGAAAAGCCTTTATGAATGAAAAGTTAAATGTATACCATAGTAAGATTTTAATTTGCTTGCCCTGGGAATTTGTCACCTACTTAACTTTCAAACGCTTTATTAAGTCAATCATTGAGAAATTATTTCTGTGAGTTTTCATTTCAGAGCTGAACTGAATTAGCGATAGACGCTTTGAGCTGGGTTAAGAACATAGTCAAGATGTCTTTTTATTTTTTATTTAATACAAGTGTGGCTTGTATGCTTACTATTGAGGACAAGAACAGCTTCAGCATCTCTTCTAGGCTTTTTCCAAGCCTTTTATTACTGTCATAATATTGGAATAAAGACAGCAGAGTCAAGTGAAATGCCACTAGTTGGATGCTTGCCAAAATCCAGTACTCCAAATACTGAATCAAACATAAAAATCCTGCACAGAATGAAACTAAGCTTCACACCAGCAAGAACTTAGCACAGATAAAAATCACTGTAACCTGTCAAGAAACAGTCAAAGTTGGAGTGAGAACTACCGTTGACATGACACTGGGTAAAGCATCTGTAGACAGATTTTAGCTTTGCCAGAATGAACTAGCTGTTTATTCTGTGCTGAGAGTACTAGAGAGTACTTGTTGGTACTGTTAGTACTTGTTGGTATGAAGTAGCTGAGAGAATGTTTTATGCATTTGTGGTGCTTAGACATGAGGGAAAGCTAGCATAGAGCATGAACTCTTTCACTGCGGCAACTTAGTGATAATGCGAGCTACGCTTGGCTCATAAGTGAAGGTAGAAGTTAGCCATCCAGATTGATATCAGGTTAATTCCTCTGCCTGGTGCTGCTGGGTGAGGAACAGGAGTGAGAGTATATCCCCTTTATTATGAAGTGGGTAAACACCACTGGGGTGGAGAATGAGCTGGAGTTATTTGCACAGAGTTATTGGCACAAGGCTAAAGGGGAGTTTGCTTTTCACGGAAACTGTATCGACCTTGCCAAAGGTACAGAACTTACATTTCTGGGGGAAGTCTTACATCTTTAATATTTTCATTTTTGAGGAAACAGTGAACTGTTTCAGTGCAGATTTTTGAAGTGTAGTGTATGTGTAAAAATATCAAGCCAATCAAATACCGACTAAATGCCAAACTAAACTACAGTTACAACCGCATCTACTGCAAGAAATGTAAAAGTGACCTTTCAAAAAAGAGCTGATACATGAGGACCCTGTGTAGTAGCACTTAGAGTAGGTATATTTAGATATTTCTGGGTGCAAGTGGCGTAACTGAAGATTCTCTGACTCTTTGCTGGGAATATTAATTCAGTTATGCTGCTGTAACAAACTCATTAGCTGCCTGCTTTGCACTTCTTGGGCGTACCATCTTGGAGTTACAGTTTTCTCAGTACAATCCACAGTGAAGGTTGGAGACAGCAAGGATCCAATTCCAAATTGGATGCAATAGGATGAAAAGTCACTGTTAAGCTGGAGTCTGCCGTAGTATCTGCTGACAGGTAAAGATGGAGATGAAAGCAGACTTTGCAGTCCTGGTAGCTTCAGGTAGTCCACTTCTGTATAATAATGTAGTTAAATGTTAAAAAAATCCTTTCTAACATATTGCTTTCGTTAATCCCTTCTGTTGAACATCACCTGCCTCCTAGGAACTTCCCATTTAAGACACTCTTGGGGAGAGAAGAGATGGAACGATGTTCCTGCTCTTAAGTTAGGTTCTGGGCAAAAGGAATGCCAAGTGTCTTTTGTAGGAGAAAGGGTATTTCAACACAACTGGCCCACAGCTTCTGGTCTGGTGCTTCTGCCAGCTGAATTGAGAGGTCAAGATACTCCTGAGGCAGAACACAAGTTATCCTCCTGTGTAACTTTCGTTTCCAGGCTTTTTTCTCCTTTTCCTCTCAGAGAGAAGGGCAGCTTGAAAGTCATTCCAAGGCTCTGGACAATTTTAAGTAGGCAGTGAAGATATCAATGCTTTTTCTGCCCCAGAGAGCTTCTCGCCTTCTGCCTTACAGTACTGTCCTGGTTTGAGGTAAAACAGAACCAATTTTCTCTTTTAAAATTTTACTTTTTAACTGGGCCTCTTCTAATTGACTGAACTCTGGAATTAACAGCAGATTGTTCAGAAACTGTTCACTCTCAGGGTGATCAGACCTGATCACACCAAGGAATGGTGCAGAGAGGCCTTGGCTTGTACTTATTGCTACAACAACCAGGGGCAGGGAATTTTGTTATTTGCCCCGTTGGAGGGTCGGAAGCGGAAAAGCGCAGAGGGGTCACCCCTGCAGGGAGGAGGGGACAGGACAGGTGACCCCAAACTGACCAACAGGGTATTCCATCCCATCCACATCATGCTCAGTAGAAAAGCTGAGGGATCAAAGGGTCAATTCTTTTTCTTCAATGGCCGACATCTAAGGAGGACCCTGTCTGTTCGTCTGCCTTTGATCCCGATCTGAGCATTCCTGACTCCAGATCTGGAATCCAGCTCCTGTCGGTTACCAAGTCCAGTCTGGGACTTTTCCTGATGCCTGCTGGTGATGTGAGTGTCATCCTGGGAGCTTGATATGGTTTTGTATATATTATGTCTATTTCACTATTTTCTTTTTACTTTAATTTGAGTATTAATGCCTCATTGAAGTAGTTTAGTTCATTCTAAACTCCTAAATCTCCTTATCCTCTTCCTCTCCTTTTTTTTTGGGGGGGAGGAAGGGCCATCTGTCAGTCTGGTTTTGGTAAATATGTCTGAAACCACAACAAGTACTCAGCTGTGACTAATAGAAAGTGGTGGGCTATCACCAACAACTGGAAGCTTGCACAAGAATGTTATTCAAACCAGTGCACTATTGCCAATATAAACTCAAATACGTTTAATGTTATCGCAATTCCCTAGCAGCCTTCCAACTTGGTGGACTCTGAAAGCTCCCTTTGTTGTGACTTTGTAAAACCCAACCCTGGCATATTAGATTAAATAAATGGATGTCGTGCTCTTAAGCTTGCCACGGGGACCAGCTTCAGGGCAGGCACCGGGGAAGGCGGTCTGGAGCAAAAACAGGCCGAGAAAAAAACCCTTTTGGAGGTGTCTGGAAGCCAGGAAAGGCCCTATGTTTGTGCGGGGGGGGAGGCTGTCAGCGGGGGGGCGGAGCCAGCCCCTCCCGCGGCAAATTTAAACGGGCTATTAACGCGCCCCGCGGTCCTTGCTGCGGAGACCAGCTTCAGGGCAGGTAAGGCTGCACTGGGGAAAGGGTCTGGAGCAAAAACGGGCCGAGGAAGAGCTCTTTTAGGTGTTTGGAAGGCGGGAAAGGCTCTGTGTTTGCGCGGGGAGCTGTCAGCGGGAGGGCGGGCCGCTGCGCGAGC
The DNA here is from genome assembly GCA_013400055.1 of Nycticryphes semicollaris. Classification (NCBI taxonomy): domain Eukaryota; kingdom Metazoa; phylum Chordata; class Aves; order Charadriiformes; family Rostratulidae; genus Nycticryphes; species Nycticryphes semicollaris. The sequence goes on along the minus strand of VXBJ01002472.1, from coordinate 328,832 downwards.
GCGGGCGGAGCCAGCCCCTGGTGACAAGAAGAGCCCGGGCGGGCAGGGACTAGTCCCTCACACGGCGGTGGGCGGGGGGGAACCCGTGCTCGGGCGCGTGAAGGTGAACGCGTTAAGTTCAGTCCCTCGAAGTGGTCTGAGGACAAGGGTGCTCACCCGAACTGACCCCCGGAGTTGCGGGTCGAGGTCCGGTAATGGTGGCTACTCGGGTGAAGGCTCGAAAACCTGTGGGCACGCAGATGGAGCCCCCACGCTGTGGGTGCCCAAGCCTCTGGGTGCAGAGAGTGCCAGGGCCTGGCATGGCAATAGAGGATGGCAGAGACAACACTGGTGTCAGGTGTGACCAGGTGAATGACCTGCTCAGCCAGGTGGGTGAGTGGAGAAGGACAAAGTGGAGAGGCTGAGGAGTATCAGGGTGTGTGAGAGAGGAATTGACTGGTGGACCCACTCCCTGAGAGAAAGGGGACATGTCAAGGCCCCACATAAATCAGTGGACCCTCCCTCCTCTAGTCACCAGGCAGCAGAAGGGGATCCCAGGGAAGGAGGGGAATGGAAACAGGTCCCTGTTTGGGGATGTGGGTGAATCCCCTCCCAGCCCTTCCCAGTTACCCTTGTAGAACAGGTATGGAGTCCTGCAGGAGGAAGTGGCTGTGGGAGAGGAGGCTGGCACACCCAGGATAGGAATGCCAGAAAGACCAAGTAGATGTGGACCTGGCATCGAAACTGCCTGCAAAAGGAAAAGGAGATGGGTTGTTGTGGTGGGTGACACTCTACTGAGAGAGGCAGAGGGACCTATATGCCATCCTGACTTGCTTCACAGGGAAGTCTGTTGCCTTCCTGGGGCATGGGTTGGGGATGTGCGTGGCAAAATTTCTGCCCTAGTAGACCCCTCTGACTAATACCCCCTCCTAATATTTCAGGTAGGTAGTGATGAAGTGGGTAAACGGGGACCAAAATGAATTAAAAGGTATTTTAGAGCCTTGGGACAGGTGCTTAGGGGATAAGGAGCGGAAGTTGTGTTCTCCTCTACCTCTCCCATGGCAAACATGAATGAAGAAATTAATAAGAAGAGGCAACAGGTCAACCTGTGGCTCCGGGACTTGTGTTATCATCAGTGTTCTGGATTTTTTTGATCACAGGTTGTCATCTGAGACACCTAACCTGCTGGTGGCAAGTGGGATGTGTCTGTCCCAGAGGGGGAAAAGAATTTTGGGGCAGGAGTTAGCAGGGGTCATTGATGGGGCTTTAAACTAAATATGAGGGGAGAGGGGGAGGTAACTGTTCCTGTGTGGATCAACCCCAAGGGAAACATGCCAGAGCTTGAGGGATGGAGGGCTGTAGGGGACTCTTGCTCTGCCATTTCATCTGAAAGCAGGGACAGATGTTTAGAAACAATGGAAACTTCTGTGGAGGGTCTGGTAGGAAATGATGCCCACACTCACAAAAAAGTGTTGGAATTAATAGCTCATCTGAAGTGCATCTATACCAATGCACACAGTGTGAGCAACAAACAGTGGGAGCTTGAAGCCGTGATGTGCCAGGAAAACTATGACATAGTGGCTATCACAGAAACGTGGTGGGATGCCTCTCATGACTGGAGTGCCACAATCAATGGCTACAAGCTCTTCAGGAGGGATAGACAGGAAAGGAGAGGCAGTGGAGTGGCCCTGTATGTTAGAGAATGTTATGAAAACTCTGAAATCAAGTATAGTGAAGGTGGGGTTGGGAGTATCTGGATTAAGATAAGGGTCAACAAAGTTGATATAGCAGATTACCACAGCAATAGACCTCCCAACCAAAGCAGTGAGGTGGATGAAGATTTCTATAAGCAGCTGGGAGAAATATCATGGTTGCTTGCTGTTTTTCTCATAGGGAACTTTAACCCCCAGGTATCTGCTGGGTGTACATGGCAGAGGNATCTGCTGGGAGTACATGGCAGAGGGAACAATCCAGGAGGTTCCTGGAGTGTGTGGAGGATAACTTCTTCACACAGCTGGTAAATGAGCCAACCAGAGAAGGTGCCCTCCTGGACCTGCTCTTTGTGAGCAGAAAACAACTTGTGGCAGAAATGAAGGTTGAAGGCCAACTGGGGCATAGTGGTCATGAGATGATTGAGCTCTTGATCCTTGGAGAATCAAGAAGAGGGGTCAGTAAAACCACCACTGTAGACTTCCAGAGGGCAGACTTTGACCTATTCAGAAGACTGCTCAACAATATCCCCTGGGAGGCTGCCCTGAAGGATATAGGAAGGCTGGACATACTTCAAGAGAGAAGTCTGAAAGGCACAGGAGCAGGCTGTCCCTGTGTGCTGAAAAACTAGGTGGGGGAGGAGACCAGCCTGGCTAAACAGGGACCTTT